>JACXGM010003826.1:14174-40293 GCA_016801145.1 Umbra pygmaea
ATTACATCAATACAAAACGTCTTCCTAATACAAATACTTTAATTCATTTAAATTGTATATATTATCTGTTATATCTGTTATATGTAAAAACCAATTACACATTGCCTTTTGTCAAGCATACAAATAACAAAGTCATCATAAAATGGGAACATCATACATAAAAAATCAATCACAGATTCCATTTATTCATAAATAGGCTGAGGAAAATATTTAAAACAGATGTTTGGTGAGCTTCTCTTAAAAATTTATTGAATACAATAATATCTAAATAATATCCAAGTATAGCATTTTAAATGGTCTAGGGCCACTATCTTTCTGTAATAGTCCATTACATGTTAACTTAATGCACCGTTCATTGACGCGTTTTGAGTGCCTCAAAACTAGCTGAGAGACATCTGTAACAACCCTCTGGCAAAGTAGCTGTATAAAATAAATATAAACTAATAATCACATACCTCAGCTGGATTCACAGTGTGTGGCAAAGACAGCAAAGCTGTACCGGTATTATTTTGACAAGTTTGAATATAAACCATAGGAAAACGTTGTTATTTTCCTATGGTTCAATTGTTCTTTTATTCCTGCTTTCCTTATTGAACAGTGATATTCACACTTCTGCTGTGGTGAATGGGTTTGTTTGTGTCTTTGAGTGGTGCTCCATACCACCAGCCACCAGAGATGCTTGGGCAGGCTCAATTAGGCTGCAAATTGAGTGTCTCAGTGCTGCACAAAACCGACAGAATGTCTAATGGAGTTTGAATGGAACGATCAAAGATTACCCTGCCATTGCCCTTAAAATAACAGAAACAAACACACACCTACCGTTGAGTTGCTGGATGCTCTTAGAGGATAAGCTGCCGCCGTTGAAGCCACTAGTGGTTTGCATGGGTGAAATGACATGGGGATGAGACATGTGGCCAACCTGGAGCTGGTTACGGTGGTTTTGATTCACAGGACATCCTACAAAATCAGTCAAATTCATTAATGCAAATGGTAGCATAACAATTTATTATAGCATACAAAATGATGTGGTTGTCAGCATGTCAAAATAAACACATTAAATAACACTATTTGTAGCATCAAATAAGAAACTGATTATAGAATTATCTTGAAAACAGTGGCCAGCAACTGCAGTCATTTTTTATGTTCGTCTTAGACATGACTTTGATTAATGTAACTATGTTTAATTGTTCTTTTAAAAATGTACATGAACATAACTTCAAAGACAGATAACGTAACAAGATAAACAATCTAGTCAGTGACAGCCACAAGCTAAAGCTAACTTATTCATAGCAGATTACAATACAAGTATAAATTGTGCGTTGCTCGAACGGCCCAGATCTAAACTTGACCAAGAACAAAAATGGTCTGACAAATTACGATTAGTATTAAAAGTATGTCATGAAACCTTGCTAGTCATTTTGATATGTTGTTTTCCGTCCATTCCCTTGCTTGATTTCTGGTCAGCAGTTCCAGCTTAACTGGGGATGTCAATTTGATCATTTGTTTTAGGGGAGAACAATGTTTGCTTCCATCAGTTGATGGTGTATTTCTTTCTAGCCAGAAATCCCAGCTAGCTTTAGGAAGGGGATGGGTGCTTTATCCCTTATAGCCACAAACAGAATATACTGTAGGGCTGTAGAAATGCCAGGAGTGTGACAGAAATGTACTGGCATCATGTTTTCCTCTCTTTCCTGTCACCCTCTGCTAATGTTGTGTCAATGAAAATAAGAAATATAAAAACTGATAGTGCAAACACTACATAAAAACAATGTACACGTTAAACAATTAGGTGATGTGAATTCATATTCAAGTACTGACGGTTTAGTAGAAGGACGGGCAATTGGCCCGTCAGTTAATTTTCAAATATTGTGAGAGCGTCAAATCCCCTGAACCGTACATGCTAGGGACTAACGGTTGGTACTGTCAGAAAGAGGGGTGGGTAAAGAATGAGGGGTGTTTTGTCCATGTGGGTCCATCGCTGCCGGAGATATTGCATCTCAAACTGGTAGAATACTAAAAACGTAACAGAACAGAAGCAGGAAGTGAAAATGACTAAATAACCTTTCAGCAAGAAGGTAGAACATCATCATGCACTAAAACAGTTTTCCAAAGTTTTCCATCTCACTTGTTGATTTTCATCTGTGAAAATGCGATATACCAATATAGGCACCCTTCTTTTCAATAATAGTCATAAGCCTTCCATTCATTGGGGCGTGATCACAGAACCAACCAAGGATTTGTTATAAATAGTATAATAAACTGACAAACTCTATGAATGGAAGGCTTATGACTATTATTGAAATAAGGGTGCCTATATTGGTTTATCGCATTTTCATAGATGAAAATCAACAAGTGAGACTAAAAACTTTGTTTTTCATTTAGTTGCAAAATTATTCTGCACACTAATAGTTGCCCAACAATTGTGCACACATAGATATTCTCCTAATATTTTTGCAGACAGTATATAAAGCACTTAACTGTAAGACAAAGTATGAACCTTTTAGAGGCCAAAGTATTATTATTAATGTGGCCTTCCGGTAGTGAGGATAATTTTTTTGTGGCCCTCTCTATCATCAAAGTTGTCTGTCCCTTGTTAAGTAGGATTATTTGAATCATCAAGTGTTATTTATCTTTATTACAGTTGACATTTTTGTCATTTAGCTGACACTCTTATCCAGAGCGACCTACAGTAAGTACAGCAACATTCTCCCGGAGCAACTAAGGGTAAAGTGCCTTGACCAAGGACACAATGACATTTGGCACAGTTGGGAATCTACCCGCCAACCATCCGACTGCAAGTCCAACTCCCTAAACACTGAGCCATCTGCACCCTAAATTCTATTATACACACAAAGACCCAAATGGCATTCCATAAGAGACAGATGTCCTTGTAATGTGCTATTAATCAACAAAGACTAGCCAACAATTCTGAAAATGTTTTCTATAAGAACACACTCTGTCGGTCATTGTATCCATGTGTGGATGTATTGATGTATGTTCAAATCTGCCTGTGTACGATGCCATTCTACATCACATTTTATTGTTTTTAAGTGAGTGTTAAGTAAAAGTATTCATTCCAACTCTGCGTTTGTTTCCAGACTGATTACTTCAGCTACACCACACAGGCAGACCACTCATTACATATAATGAGTTCATTATTAAAGTTTCCACCCATGCCCATCATCAGTCATTCATGATCGTGTTTTTCCACTTTCACTTTCTCTCTAGATTTGTTTTATTGGTTCAACACTGAAATGTCTGTACGTACAGTATTCAACATTGGAGGCACCATAACCAGCAATAATCAATTACATTTTTTTTTTACTTTAGTAATTCTTTAGTAATTTAGTAAGTATGGGAACATCTCCATGGAACAACTTAGGGTAAACTCCCTTGCCCAAGGACCCAACGACATTAGGCACATCCAGGAATTGAAACAGCAACCCTCTGACTACAAGTCTGTGCATATGATAACTTAGTTGCCATTGATAATTTAATTGCTTTAAAACATACTCAATGTTAATAGATGGTATTGTAGAGAAGGAAATACATCCGTCTTAAAACATTGTTTTATTACAGTTGTTATCAGTAATACAATAGGGAAAAAGATTGGAGTTTGAAGTTACATATAGAGGTCTTTGCTCTCAAATATATATAACAATATTTTGTCTTAGTTGGGATCTGGATATTGATATTACAGTGCACCTTTTCAGGTGTATGTCTTGAACCCGGTTACTGGGTTTTAACTGTGTGCCAGGTTGAGCCAAGATTACATAAACACATGGTCAGTCAGAAAGAATTTGTTACCTGAACATAGCAGATCTGCATTAGTCTCAATCCAAGGTGTCAACACAAACTTCCAGTTAACATTTAGGTAAACACTGGTGGTCTGCCAGTCTAATAATTTGCTTCCAAAACCAAGGAGTACATTTAGAAAAAAACAAAGGCTTAAAATTAAGAATGAACTGCAATTTGCAGTTATGTTGTCTGGCAGATTTAAAATTCAAAGCAAGCAGATGTTTTAGGCTATAATTTAAAAAAAGGTTAAAGTTATTGCTTCTTGCCACAATTTGGGACATTTCACTTGAATTTGGTAACATGCACTTTAGGGAAATGTTACTTTCAAATGGAAGAATTTCAGGTACTTTCCTGTGGAGCTTCAGAACGATGTGCTGCAGAGAAGAGTGGCTGTAGTGTACTTCATACAGTTTGAGCATTGCAATTAGGTGCCTTAATCACATTGTGACACATCTCTGTGGGCTCATGGAGTTTATAGTGGGAATTAAAACGATTCATTCCTTCACTTTTTGTTTCAGAGATCCAACTCTTTCACGAACAGCCGATAAAAGACAGGCAGAGTGAGTAATGACGAGATAAGGTTGCCGTGCATACAGACATGGACAGTCACAATTGTGCAGATTAATGGACAACTGTCTCTGTTTTCCCTTTTATTCTGCCATAAATCTTGTTCTGTCATTATTGCCGTAACAGAATATGACTGAATTACAATAAAAATAAACATAACATTCTGTCTGAGTTACCAATCCATTCATATTTTATAGTTAGGGAAATGTCATATACTGTGTATTGAAAAACATTTTTGCAATCAATCTGAATGTTAAATTCTTCAAATATTGATAATATTTACTCACTAAAGCATGAGACATTCAGTAGACTAGCCAAGCTACATGATTATACAAATGATAACAGTCACAACAAATGACTTGGTGGTGAACTACAATGGTAAACAGCTTAGTTATACTAATGAATGTGCTATAACAACACATTATATCAGGTTCCACCGATTATGACCACTGTAATAGTAATTTGGGTTGACATCGGCAAGAGCCCTTTTCACACTCCTGAGTCATATTTCATTGAATCACCCTTGCGGTGCAGAACGTGTTGAATGCAGGTAAATGATCATCCCAGCAAAATGGAAGCAGGTGTTCATTGATGTGGAGCCAAAACGTTACGGTAAAACGTTGAATGAATAGAGCTGGTGTAAAGTATTGCTTGAAGGTTTGTGAACACTAAAGGTATGGCCATGATGTTTGTATAAATACTGATATAAGCTCTTAAAATTATTATCTTTATTAATTTATTTAACCTTTATTTAACCAGGTAAATTGACTAAGAACAATTTCTTATTTACAGCAACGACCTGGGAGCAATTAGGGTAAAGTGTCTTGCCTAAGGACACAACGACATTTGGCTCAGTCGGGAATCGAACTGGCAACCTTCTGACTACAAGTCTGACTCCCTACCCACTGAGCCATCTAAACCCAAATTTCTAATAAGGGCAATCCAAATAAAGAACACAAAACAAACATTATCTATTTTAATTTTTTACTTAACAAAATTGTTTAATTCAACCAAAAATTCAGACTTTGTGTGGCTAAAATGTGAACCCCTTCATTCAATAGCTTGTGCCACCTGCATTAGCAATAATAACTTGAAGTACACATCTCCTATAAGCCACTAATCAGACTCTGACATCTGTTTTGAGGGATTTCTACCCACTTCTCCCTACTGAACTCAGCCAATTGAGTGAGGATTGAGAAGTGTGTCTGGCATGTACTGCCCGCTTAAGTTCTTGCCACAGCATCTTGATTGGATTAAGGTCAGGAATTTGATTTGGCCAATCCAAAACACAAATCTTCTTTCTCCCAAGCCATCCTTTAGTAAATGTGTTTGAACACTTTGCGAGGCTGTCTTGTTGGACAACCCATTTCCAGCCCAGCTTTAGCTCATGACTGGCGGCCTGAAATTCTTTTCAAGAGTCTCTTGGTGTACTTAATGATGCAGAGTCATCCAGGTCCAGAAGAGGAAAAGCAGCAGCTAGATCTTGACATTACACCATGTTTGGCGGTTGGAATAAGGCTCTATTGGAACATGAAAGTCCTTTCTCTTTCAAGTGACCAGCTTACAAACACAGTAAAAATTGTATTTGTTAATATTTTAAAACTCAGAAAAATATATAAAGTGCCTTGCAAACGTATTCACCTCTCTTGGATGTTTCCCTATTTTGTAGTCTGACGACCTGTAATGAAATGGGATTATATAGGGATGTTAACCATTAGTTTTAAACAACATGCCAAACACCTTCAAGGTGCAAAATACTTTCTTTTTTATTTTGACACAAACTTTAAATATTAAAAGAAAAACAGACATTTGTTGTTTACATAAGTAATCACCCCCGAGTCAATACTTGGTAAAACCACCTTTGGCTGCAATAACATCCATGAAGCCCATCTTTGTGGAGCGTCCATGTTAAATTTTATTCTCCCGTCTCAGCTGCGGATCTCTCGAGCTCCTTCAGAGTTACTATTGGTCTCTTGGGTGCTTCTCTGACTAATTCCCTTCTTACCTGGTAACTGAATTTTTTTGGACGGCCTTCTGATGTGCTATATTCTTTAAAATCTTTAATAAGGGATTTAACGGTACTCTGGGGACATTCAAGGTTTGGGATATTTTTTCATAACCCAACCCTGATTGGTGCTCCTCCAGAACTTTATCCCGAACTTGTTTTGATAGTTCCTTGGTCTTTATGATAATGTCTATTTACATATGCTCTCCAACAAATTCTGGAGCCTTCCAGAAAGAGGTGTTTTTATTTTGAGATGTGTGACACCTTAATTACACACAAGTGGACTCAATTAATCAAGGTATGAGAGAAATTGGTTGTGGAAAAAATTTGGAAATGTCCAATAGGGAGAATACTTAAGACAGGCACTGTATATCAGATAAGGATTACAGTACCCAAACTATGGAAAGAATCAGTAAAAATTATACAAGTGAGGTTGGAGACACAAAAGGGCTAACTATTTGATATGGACAAGAAGAGTGTTGTACTCAAACGATAAATTATTTTTCAGTCTTCGCCCTTCCTTTAATATGGAACATTATCTAACATTATCTATTATGTACTCCTTGCTGTTATATCTTGTGTGGAAAAAGCTTTTGATCAATTGGAATTTCCCTACCTGTTTGTAGACCTACAGGACAGTAACTTTGGGGAGGGATTCTTAAAAGGAATACAACTTCTATTGGAGTCTCTGTATGAGAGTATTGACTAATCAATCCCTGTTACCCCGATTTAACCTTCACAGAGGGATAAGACATTGTTGTTAACATTCCACATTGCTTTTTGCTCTCGCCATTGAAAGTCTTGCTTGAAATATATGCTCTTATGTAGCAGTACCTGGCTACAACACTATTGAAATAAAATTTCCCTACAATGTAGTTGACATTCTTCTCCAGATAACTGAGCCAAACTCTAATACAGTAGCCCTTCTTGAATTTGAAACAAATATTTGGTAATTCTCTGGACATATATGAACTGAAAGTCAACCCATTTGGATGCAAAACTACTATTGGTCATAACATCTCCCCAGACAGGTAGTGGATCAAAGCTAAAAAAGTTTTCGCCCATATCTCAAAGCAAACTTGTAACGTTAGATGGACAAACATTTCAAATGTAGAATTCAGCATTATGACCCTAGGCCAATGTATTTTCTTTGATCTGTACATACACCTTAACATATTTTGCGCTACTCAGGGAAACCTATAATCTTCCCATAAATACTTTGTTACACTATATGATACACTATATGACCAAAAGCATGTGGACACTCCTTACTAATGGTGGATGAGGGATAATGGTCTGGTGTTGTTTTTCGGGGTTTGGGCTGTTTCCCGCAGTTTTTTGTGAAGGCTCATCTTCATGCTATAGGATACAAAGACATTTTAGACAGTTGGTTGCTCCCAATTTTGTGGCAACAACTTGGGGAAGGCCCTTTCCTGTTCCAGTATGACCGTGTGTCTGTGTGCAAATCAGGGTCCATAAAGACATGGTTCAAAGAGTTTGGTTTGGAGGAACTTGAGTGGCCTGAATTAGAGCCTGACCTCAACACCACTGAAGTGAGTCCTTCTTGTCCAACATCGGTGCCTGACCTAACAAATGCTCTGTTGGCTGATTGGGCATAAATTCCCACATACACACTCCAAACTCTTGTGGAAAGCCTTCCCAGAAGAGGGGGGCCAACTCCATATTTATGACCATGGTTTCGAATGGGATGTCCAACAATATCATATGGATGTGAGAGTTCCATTGCACTGGGTAACATCAGGTAAAGATGCATTAACATTAGCTGAAGGTGCCAGAGGAGAAGTTTGATGAGGGAAATCATCTCTTACCATTTGATCTCTAAGGTTTACACCACGGGAAAATACAACCAAGGAAAAGTCCTGTCATCAAAATATTCCACACGACAATCAAACTTGTGCCTTCATGCTATGACAAATTTCAATCTGTCAATCCATCCTCAACATATGCCAAAAGGGCAGTGTTGGAGGACAAACTGAACAGAAAGTGTGGAAATATTTTTGCTCATTGAAATTCATGAGATAAAATAGAATAACTTGAAAAAAAAATGTGTCTGATTCTTGTGTAGTTAAAATAAATTCCACCATGGGCGCATACTAGAGCTGCTATTTTTGGAAGAGCAACAGCACCAAAATCAACAGACGGGAAGGATAGCCTGGAATACAGTCATAACTGTCTACTGAACTCCAGGCATTGCCTCATATAATGTAGGATTCAACAGAGATTATATTATTCTAAAAGCAATCTATACATATAGTCTCTCAGACACCTGTCATTTATGTGGCAAATGTCACATTACTCAGTGCAATTTGTGCATTAGCCTTTGTAATTATTGTTCCGGAATCTTTGAGATGATCTTAAATGTCCTGGAGGGCCCAACTGACCCAAATCCTGTTGTGTGAGCGGGGGAGGGAGATCCTTTCTGTCTAAAAGGGAGGTGGGGGACATTATTTCTTTCTTCTTTGTTTCTGTTCTTTTTCTTTTCTCAATCGTTTCTCTTGTTATGTTAACGTTAAACATGAAAACATTCTGTTTTCTGTAAGATCTCCCATGCTGCACAATTAAAGAACATATTTTAACATAAAATGCAAAAAATATAGCTGTAAAAACAGCATACTATCTTGTTTCCATCTCAGATCTCAGGTTATGTGGCTTACCTTAATTGCTCACTGGAGCTAATTTCTTTCTTTTCTTTACCACTAAATCACTTACCATTTATATCATATTTGTACTCTACTGACATTTGTTTGTTTAGAGATTCATTATTTAGGTCTAGAAAATAATCTAAAATTTGACAAAAGGGTGGCTAGGTTCTCATTGTTTTGTTTTAAATGAGGTTTCAAACATGTTTTACTGTTGAGATTTACTATTAAATGAACATCAAAGTGTTTTCCATTCCTATAGCAGTTAGTCTTGCAAGCCAGACATACTGTATACTTCCACCATTGTACTGGCTACTCTGAATAAGCATGTTGAACGGAAGCTGATGAATCACATATAACAATGTGTATGTCGGCAGAATGCTAAAAAAGCATAAACAAAGAAGAGTAGTATAAGAAGTCTAAAACCACTATATTTACCAAACAATGATCAACTTTGAAAAGTAGACTTACTTTCCCACCTTCAATTACAGTGTATTTTGTAAGCTTTCATTCTGCAACATTATTAAATGTATTAAAGACCATAACTAATTCAATTCTCCTTTTTTAAATTTAAACTATATTTGTCACTAAAGTATGCGTCAGGGCTCGCAGGCAAGTGATATGAGACAGGGGGCCTGCGTGATAACACCTGTTAATGTCACAACCAGATGGTCTAGTGTTGTTTGATGTTGGTGTGGAGAAGGGAGACCAAACAGGAACTGATGTTTGATATCTATTCATGCTCTTGCAGAGTAATTCCGATCTACACAGTCTAGTTGAAGTTGGCTGATGGACCTGTAATGAGCTGCACAACGAATATATACACTGCCTACAATGCTCTATAGTAGCATAGACAAACTACAGCTATACAGAGCGTACACCTGGCTGAAAATACAATATACATATTATTTACAACACTTAGTGGTGAGGGCCCTTCTAGTAAATATATTTAGATATCGGTCAGGTCCTCCAACTCTCACCAATCAGTAGATTAGTCAAACAATGACAGAAGTAGAACTCAAAATGCCAAGCACCGACCTGATGGAACATGGGAGCTTATGAAGTGTACCAAATTACTAATTTCCACCTCTTCCTCCTCTATTTTGGAATGTAAATTTTTGTACCAGTAACACTAAATCAAATAATGTATTATTGTGTGAATTATTCCATGTGAATACATGGATGTTGTTATTAATTTGAAAATATCGGAGAGGCAAAGGTGACGGATGGTGAGAATGTTTAAAAACAACCCACAGACCACCTCCAAAGACCTACAACATCTTCTTGCTGCAGATGGTGTCACTGTGCACCGTTCAACAATTCACCGCACTTTGCACAAGAAGAAGCTGTATTGGAGAATGATGCGGAAGAGGCCTTTTCTGCACAAACAGAGTTGCTTGAGGTATGCAAACCCTCAATTGCAGGGCTCTACGCTAACTTTTTCCAAAGGAGTAGATGTAGTCCTAAATAAAAAACTGTCAGAGCACACAAAGAAATTTAGGAGCGCATTGAAAAATGTTCAAGTTATACAGAATTTATACTTTTTCTTTTTCCCAGTGTTTTTCCCACATTTCACTTTGACTCCACTGCGTTGTCACAGAAAACTACTGCAGTTGGCGCATGACTCCTTGCGGAATGTGGGAGTAGTTTTTTTTAACAATTTGAAGCAGGGGAAAAATGCATTATGGTAGGTTGTAATTTTTACTTGCACACTGCGCTCGTAAATCATTTTTCCTTGTCTCACATGTCTATTTTTAGGAGCAAATTCTTGTGAAATGGGGGCACTGTAGAGCCCTGAATTGGAGAAGTCAGCTTCATTTTGAAAGGTGCTGTGGACTGATGAAACAAAGATGGATTTATTGATCATAACAAGGGGCATTATGCATGGCAGCAAAGAACACAGTGTTCCAAGACAAACACTTGCTACCCACAGTAAAACATGGTCGAGGTTCCATCATGCTGTGGGGCTGTGTGGCCAGTGCTGGCACTGGGAATCTTGTTAAAGTTGAGGGTTGCATGGATTCCACTCAATATCAGCAGATACTTGAGAATAATGTAGAGGAATCACAAAGTTGAAGTTACACTGGGGCTGGATATTACAACAAGACAACAACCCAAAACACTGCTCAAAATTTGGAAGCATCTAGAGGCTGTTATTTCTGCTAAAGGATGCTCAACTAAATATTGATGTTTCTGTTGGGGTGCCCAAATTTATGCACCTGTCAAATTGCATTTTGTTGCATATTGCACATTTTCTGTTGATCCAATAAACCTAATTTCACTAGTGACTGTGTTCTTCAGTTGTTTGATAGATGAAAATTAAATTACTGATCCAAACACACATTTATTTATAAAATAAAATCATGGAAATTGTCAGGGGTGCTTAAACTTTTTGCATACGACTATGTGTGTTGTTGGTTGTCAATGTTTGATTCTGTGAAACTTGTAATATCTGTCAGATTGACAAATTGCAACCCTGCTGTGAGCACTTGATGGATGAGCAAGACCAACTGTGAGGTTGAAATATTGCCGGCGCAGTAAAGTCAAGAAACTATTTGCACAGTTTAGCCATCAAACTAGATTATGTTTTCTCTGATTACTTCCAAAATCATTGACATGTGGAAATTTACCCATCTGCTTGCCATAGCAAGCTAATGTCCCAGAGGTGTTGTCACATTTACTAAATAGCCATGTGTTGTGACAGTGCTGGATCTGGCAAAATACATGTATCATTACATTCACTTAACATCCACAAAAGGTTTTTTGTTTTGTAGATCTTGTGCAATATTATTTATCTGGCCTATGTATGAACACATGGCAGAGTAACAAATATTAAGCTTGCCTGTCAGATTAAACTTATTTATTTATATTTTTATAAAACATGTCTTAGGGCTGGCAGCTATTATGCCTCCACAACCCCTATAAGGATGGGACCTAATTTACAGGCTTCAGTCTTTTTGCTGGAGCACATGTATCAATCTACATTCTACACTGAGGTACTGCTGATTTATTGAAATGCCCATCTAATTTCTCTGGTGTCCTGTTGAATCCTAGGATGATGACCTAGGATGACCTGAGTCCTTGGATCACAACCACAGGGTGAATAACCGGTTTGGCAAATTGACGCAAAAGAGGAAGTGCCTTAAACCTGCATTCTATCTGAATTCCAGCTGGGGGCGATACGCCTGGTAGCAAAAGAGCTCGGTTTCTGTAATAGTCTATGAGAATGAGAGACATAATATACTTGATTTACTGAGGTAATAATAATTTTCATACTTAGTAAATGGTCTCAATTGCTAGATTTAAGCCTTCTGCAATTTATCATGATGTTAATTTTTTGAATTATGGTCTTGTTGATTTTTAAATCGTCTATAAAGCAAAAGGGCGATTAGGGTGTGGTTATGTCGTTTACTTGTACGACAAGATACTCAAAGGAGTTGGCAGTTCAATTTATCCGATAAGTAACATAAATTTTGTTTTACATTTTGTTTTAATACTGTTTTTCATTAGCATCTCAATTAATATCAATTAGCTAGCTAGATTACTCCTCCGTCTTGTCTAAAATCGTCACATCTGCAACCAAATGTCTGCGCCCGTAACGGCAAATTCGATGACCCAAATAAGATCTTAACAAACCAATGGGTGACGTCACACATGGTTATATCCAGTAATTATACAATCTATGCTGTCACTACATAGCCAGGTTTAGCAGTGCCAGCTAATTAACTTGACTCAAACTTAATACAGGGATCTGAAAGTGTCTCAGTAAGGTTTGGGCCAGCACAATCAACCAGAACAACTCCAATGCACCTTACCATTAATTATAGGAGTATCTGGAACTCTATTGGAGGGATGGAACACCATTAGTAAAAAATATATTCCCTCATTTTGTGTTTATCAGTCCCCATAACAACAAATTCGCCCGTAACAACAAATTCGATGACCCAAATCAGATCTTCGCAAACCAATGGGTGACGTCACACATGGTTATATCCACTGATTTATACAATCAATGATCACAACGCAAAACTACCTGGCTAGATGATAACCATGTCGAAAGTCACTGCCCACAGCCCACCTGGCTGTCCTTGTTCCTGTATACTTGGCGGCGCAGCTGATCTGGATCTGCCTAAAGACTGAATACAGCCCACATGAGGATCTGAACCCCTGGACCATACCCCAGGACGACTCACAGGACCTTAATGTGTACTAAACTACTTGGCTTTAATTGGACTATTCACCCGGCACAGCCAGAAGAGGAATGGCCACCACACACTGAGTCTGGAACCTCTCTAGGTTTCTTCCTGGGAATCAAACTACTGGGGAATTTTTCCTAGCCACTGTGCTTCAATTTCACATTGCTGATTGCCCTTTGGGGTTCTAGGCAGAGTATTTGTAAAAGCACTTTGTGACAACTGCTGATGTAAAAAGGGCTTTTTAAAAGAAATGTGAACAAAGGACCAGGGTGGTGGTTTTGATATGTTTAACCTTAGAGCGTAGACGGGTGGTAGTCGTGCAGGACTTTACGCTGAAATATCTGTGTCCTTTATGCAAGTGTGTGACCCTTCTAAATCACCTTCTAAAAATGCGGGATAGGAATTATTACCTCTATCTTTGCTCCAGAGTGTTGGGTTTTGGAGGAGGTCAGGAGAACTTTCTGTCTTTCTTGCTGCAGGTCTGCCAGAGCTTATCTGTCTCTGTCTCACTCACTCATGCTGCGGTCCTGCCAGGGCTTATCGGTCTGCTGCAGATGATGAGGGATGAAAAGACCTGAAGATGGACCTAACCACTCCTCTTTCCCAGTTCGGCCACCTACTTCTTCTAGTGTGGGTGTGTTTGTACCAAGATGCACAAGTTTGGAATAGGGACATTTTAAATCTTTCCACACCTAAGAACAACTCTACGTGAAACATTCAACTCCCAAAATATTATGCTATTCCAAGAGAGCAGCACACTTTTTGTCTTTCAGTATACAAATTCTAGTTTAGGGAACAAATGGGCAGAGCTGGTAGAATGTGTCATTCATATTTAATAAATTACACATCAATCCAATATCACCATAATTAAATTGAATATCATTTGATATTTTATATACTTTTCATTGGAGAAGGACAGTCTATCAGTCACTCTGTTTCCAATACAGGCAAATTCTAACGAATTCCCAGCTTGTTGACGGGAAGACATGATTAATTGCATGCATGACTGAAGGCCATAATATTACAACAGAGAGACAGTCACTAAACTACCCAGAGACTTTCAGAAGCATACAGGAATGTAGACATTTTGATTAACTAACATTCAAATAAATCATGCTCAATACATAGCATTGGATTTGGGCTGTTTGCGCTTCAACGCAACTCTTTGTGGAATTGTTGTACCATGGTTTAGTCTTAGCAATAGAAACCAAAAATGAGACCAGGGTACATGTTAACACAGGTAGTATACTAATTGACATATGATGCATTCATAGAGCCCTGTATTGCACTGCTGGTTTGCGACTAAGCAGGGTCTGGCCTGGTTAGTCCCTGGATTGGAGACCAGTGCTGCTGGAAGGGGTGTTGGAGGGCCAGTAGGGGTTACTCTTCCCTCTGGTCTAATAATCATTCCCAATGCCCCAGGGCAGTGATGGGGACATCTACACTGCGTAGGGTGCCGTCTTTCAGATGAGACTTTAAAACGGGTGTCCTGGCTCTCTATGGTCACTAAATAAGAGTTGGGGTGTTAACCGCGGTGTCCTGGACAAATTTCCAATCTGGCCCTCATACCATCATGGCAACCTAATCATCCCTATCTCTCAATTGGCTCATACATTCCCCTCTCCCCCTCCTCCCCCTCCCTTCCCCCAATCTGTTGCTGCAAATGTGAGTGTTCTCAGTCAACTTGCCTGGTAAAATAATGGTTAAACTAAACTTAACTAATATTACATTCACTGACAACTCACCAATAAAAAGCTAAGGTCAGACAAGACTACATATTTTAATTCAATCAACTCCAGCCATTAAAGTTAAGGTCAGGCAACACTACATATTTTAATTCAATCAACTCCACCCATTCACAAAGTTAATGTGTTCTGGTTGGTTATGTTACAAGTCCCATTTAAACCTGATAACTGTAGTTTCTTCAAAGTTGACAATCCATATTAAGTTCCTATATGTTCTTTATTTATTTGTCATTGCCAGAGATGTGGTCCGTTAGTGCTTTTGGTACCGGGGCCCATTTGTACAGAATAGAAAAGCTATTTCACATTGATATTGGTAGACTAGAGTACCAACATTTTTTATTAACTAAAGCCTTTATTGCACCATTCAAACATAGAAACATTTTCTATGTTTTAAACTAAAACTCTAAATTAATCCGTGTCTGCCTGTCTAAAGTTATTGAATTCCTGGTCAACAAAAAGTTAACCCACAATCTTATTCTGTCAGGTTAATCAGGCTTCCTAATTGCCTGTGTGTGTATCATGTCATCTCTAAAGGTCCTAAAAAACACCATATCTGCTTGAGATAAAAACCTGCTGTTTTCATTGATTTGGCCACACACATTGAATAGCTTGGGGGCATATGTGATGGGCCAGCAAGGTTTGCCATGCCTGTGGGCTCAGAGGTGCGGAGGGGCCCCGGAGACTCTCCTGTTTTTGCTGCTATTTGTAAAACAATGACTCACAATGATTAGCGAATGTCAGGTCAGCTGTCTACATTTGCTTAAAGGGGCACGCCATGCTACAGGGCCCCAGAGGTGACCTTTTTAGGACAGGTTTCACCCATGCTTGGCTAGAGAGAGAATTAGTCTTCAAACCTTCGCAGGCAAAAAACTTGCTACTACGTCATTTCATGAATTCATGCGACTAGCAAGACTGAATTTAATTGATGTTAAATAAATGTCCCTGTTTTACTGACAAACATTGGAAATTGTATCTCATAGTTGGCTTTGATTTTTTTGGATAAATAGACATGGCATGATTTCTTCAGTATATAGAGAACTACAGTTTTATTAGATCCGTTTTGTATAATCTGGATGTCAAGCTCCATCCTATGTAAGATTTTCAAAATCCGATTAGCTACCGCTGAACAAGACAGAGTTTTGCCCTCCTTGGGAAATGAAAGGGAAACCATTTCTCTTCTGTATGTATTGTCTCCCCTATGTGTATTGCTATTGTCTAGTTTCCAACCTTCCTACCTGCACAGCAGACACTGTTACAGAATGACTGACAGTATTAACAGAAGACATCAAAGAAAGAAAGAAGGAACAACGCTGCACAATGGCAGACTACCAACACTTCATCGGGGTAGTTCAGATGGACTACAATGGTGGGGCTACTGGCTGGGCGTCAGAAGAGCAGTAGGACGCCCAGCTCATTGCCTACTTTGGCAACGTTCCCCCTATGATTAGTGGGGGGCAGTAGTCCGTTTTATTATTGTGGGGGTCTACGGTCACTCCGATGCCAGCGGCTCCGCCCTCAAAGTCATTGCCAGTGGCCCCGCCCTTCGTGTGCATACCGAAGGACCAGCTAGCCACGCCAACACCAGGTGGCCTGCTCCACACATCGACACGGGGGGGCAGCTCGCCACGGCAATGTCTGAGGATCAGCCCGCCATTCTACTCTTGCTGGAATCCCAGTCAGCTGTAGCATCAGAGCCAGAGGTTAAACCTACTGTGCCTCATCCAGGGGATTAGACCCCTGTGCCCAAAGAGGGTGTGGAGCCCCTCAGTCCTCGTCTGGTTGTGTCCTCACCCCAGCCCTCACGGGTGTTGGCCACACCGCAGTCTGCGGCCAAATTTGGGGCTCCTCCCCCAATGATGCAGCCAGGGGTCCTGTCCCATTTCTGAGAATCGGGCTCTAGCCCACTCATACCTTCCAGGGGAGCTGGCTCCTGTTAGGCCCACCGATGTCCCACCTGCAGCAGCAGAGATAACTGGGAGTCCACCACAGTCACTGTAGAGAGACACTGAAAGGTAGATAATTCAACTTATCTATTCCACATGCTGGGTAGCGCTATGCCAATTTATGCTGCCTCGTGCTGGGAGTCCAGGCAAAGTCAAAGAAACCACTTAGGCTTGAACCACTGACTATCATGAAGTAGTCCTGCAATGCAGCGACTTAGCCCACTACACAATACGGACCCCCACAATTAAAACATTTTCCATTACAATACAACTGCTACTAATCTTCTCTAGGGATAGCATACAGAGCTGTCATCCAGGTCTATGCCCAAAAATCTTTAGATTTAAGAAATAAGTCTCGCCGTTCAGCCCTTAGTTGTGCCCTAAATCCCCCCATCTATTCACATACATTTTACTGTTAGGAGACCTAAACTGGGATATGCTCAACACCCCAACCAGTTTCCAATTTAAGTTTGATGCCCTCAACCCGAAACACACAGCCAGGGCAACTAATGAGTGGCTCTGTAAGAAGCATCTCAAGGTCCTAGAGTGGCCTAGCCAGTCTCTTTTCAATAGAAAATCTTAAAGTCTGCTAGCGACAGCCCAATAACCTGAAGGATCCGGAGAAGGTCTGTATGGAGGAGTGGGCCAAAATCCCTGCTGCAGTGTGTGCAAACCTGGTCAAAAACTACAGGAAACGTATGATCTCTGTAATTGCAAACAAAGGTTTCTGTACCAAATATTGAGTTCTGCTTTTCTGATGTATCAAATAATTATGTCATGCAATACATTCAAATTCATTATAAAAAAATCATACAATGTGATTTTCTGGATTTTTGTTTTGGATTCCGTCTCTCACAGTTGAAGTGTACCTATGATAAAAAATACAGACTTCTACATGCTTTGTAAGTTGGAAAACCTGCAAAATCGGCAGTGTATCAAATACTTGTTCTCCCCACTTTAGAACCTTAACTCCATAAACCAGGGCAGCCTCATAGATATCGTCCTAACTAATATGCCCACTTCAGCCCATAATACTATCAGTTCATCATATAACCCCTGTGATTTGATTCTCTGGCTGTGGTTCATTGTTTGCTTTCTTAGGTAAAGTGTAAGTGTATTTAGGTGTTTTGTTCAGTATTACTATCCATTTTTGAGCTGCTACACTTGTACAATTTTTTTGGGTAGTCAGTATTGCATTTTGTCTGTCAATGTTTTGCTGTTGCTCCGTTGGAGAGCAAGAGAAGAGCTGGAGAAGATAATTTCAGTTAATATTGTATTTCGTACTTTCACCACGTATCATTGTCCTAATGTATTATCTGTTAAGTTTCATTCTGTATGTGTACCATGATTACCATCGTGCATATACCACAATAATTGTATAGTAGGCAATTACTGACATGCTTAGGATGTTACATTATGTTCGCCAGCTCTGCCTGTAGGCACTCTCAATCTCACAAATAAACATCAGTGGCAAGTACTCCTGCATTCTCCCTCCTTTACATCATGGACTCAATTAGAAACACTTCCAATTAGAATCATTATTTAAATGTCAGCACACTTCTATATGTCCTTCTGTATTTGTTTACATGCAGTCAAATAACAGAGCATATGTTCCTGAAGCAATTCCAACTGTAGAACTTGGTCGACAATAAGCTATTTGGTTGTTTAAATTATACATTGGGTTCGCCATTCTAGTTGAGTCAATTTATATAAATCTTTGGAGGCCTAAATTTAACTTACAGTAGAACTCGTTCAAACACTGTGGTGATAGCTAGCTATAGTAAGTGCCTGCTAACTACTAATTGTTAGCATAAAGGTAATAAACTGCTAACTGCTATTTAGTGAATATTAACTTTTTTCTGAACTCCTGTTGCTACATCCCATACAAACATGTATCTTGACAGTAAATACAAAATCATTCTTATAAAATAAACCAAAACAAGTCTAAAACATAAATACAAAAACACAAAGCTAATGTGGCTTTGAGAGTACTATACAAAGAGTGACACATGCTAGCAATGACAACGCAAAAGTTTAAAAGTCTATACATACGCCTCAAACATCTTAAACTTCTAGTAAACTACATGTGGCTGTGACTCAAAATAAAACGTTTGTCACTTCAGTTTATTACTGCAAAAATTCAAAGATGGGGTACAAGATCTCTCGCACATGGCTTTGTTATTCTTCTAAAATGTTTTATGTTTATTATCACCCATGCTGGCTTTTTGCTAAATGACAATGTCCTTCTCAATAACCCTCTTAGACTGTACATAATTAATGTCTTTTTACTCAAATTAAAAACACAATGTGCTCACATACAAGGCTACATAGCCTATGACACTATGAATAATGACCTTACAATTGATGACCATTTTGAAGGAAAATGAACAAGGAAACTTTTAGATTGCAGTAATGAATGTCATTCAACAAAAGATTTGAGGCCACAAATATAATCTCCAAAGTGCTAGCCAATAAGGATTTATACATTTTACACACTACAATCTTTCATATGCTGCCTTAGCTTAGACCATACTGTATATTGTAAGCCCCTTTAGAGCAAGCAGTGCAATCTAAAAGGCTATTTTATACATTTTCCTGGATTTGGGCCTCGCTTTGTTTTCTGTGGGCTGGTAAATATCTTTTTATTGCCACTAAAGTCTTTGGCAATCATCGTTTTGGGTAGTCCAAATGTCTTAGTTTCTTAGCCTATGGTACACATGTTCTACTGCAGCATGGGTTATAATCTGTCCCACGGCTCTTTCAGAAAATAATGTATCTTCTATCGTTTCCCACTTAATATTATTAAAATGCATAAAGCCTAAGAAAATCTCTCACTTTTAAATGACATTTTCTTCAAAAGACTCAACAATCTAGGGTCCTCAGAGGACGCTCAGCTCTCTGGTAGTCCCTAATTTCTGTGTATATGAATTATGTTGCTCTTATCTGATCACACTTTACCTGATGACCATAGACCCTCACTGAATACTGGGTTTTCCACACATCTATAACATCAAACATGACTTTGACCTCATTCTACTCTTTAATTACAAATAAATGCATAAGTGTACCACAACTTGTCTGCCCCCCAAAACATCCTTGCTCTGAATGAGACTGAGTTACAGTATGGCAACACTTGCAAATATATTGGTATAACATACTACGGTTCAGTCATTAACTATCAATATCACCTTCCTTCAGTCTAATGTCAAATCCAGAATTGGTTTCTTTTTCTGCAACAAGCAATCCTTCATACACGCCGCCAAGTACACCCATCTAAAAATAATTATCCTTCCAGTCCCTGACAATGGCAATGTAATATATAGGCTTGCCACAACATTATGTGTGATTGCAATAAAGGGAGATTTTGTAAAACTTTTCCATTGTATTAATCAGAAAATGTCCATAACTCAAAAGTGGAATAATAGATTCACAAGATTTATTCATCTTAAACTATTTTGTGTGCATGCAAAAGTGTATCCTCAAATGGAAATGCTACTCCTCCACTGATGTCACTGGGCAAGCAATATCCCACAGTAATTTTCTGGTTGCTAACATTTGCTTTGCCAAATGTGAATACTGAATACAGAATAGTGTACTGAATATTGTAGGGAATAATTGTGTCATCTAATGTGGCTTTTAAATTCGGTTGGAACTCCAGATGTAAAAAAATATTTCCCATGCCAATAAAGCCCTTTAAAATAAAATAGAAAGCAAAATATCTTTATTCTCTTAACTTCATTGCGTTTTGCCTCTGTTTTCTTCCGTCTCTTTTTCCCTCTACAGTGCCTCCCAGTCTCACTCTCTTTTCTATTAATCCTCCCATCATTGCTCGAGTATTCTACAGAGTGAAAGCATGAAGCCCAATGAACAGTCCACTACCTCCATCTGTCTTGACGGTAGGTAAATTCCAGTGGCTTCTTCACACTAATGACCATGTCTCACAGAGCCACAAATAAGATAAGAGATTCATTAAGGCTTAATGAAAGCCAACAGAGGGAGGGGGGAGGTGGAAAAACGGAATTAGAGAGAGAGCCACAAAGAGAGATGGGACTTTAGAGACAGGGAGATAGGAATAGGAGTGAGATGGCGCAAGAGAGAAAGATGGAGGTGTTGGGTGTTCACAGAGCTGATTCATCGACATCCTGGTCTGTTAATTGATTGCAACTGTCGGCTGCTGGAAGACAGCGAGGCCTGATGAATATCTAAAGTCTTGATTGGAATTTACATGCCAGACATTTCCAATTTTTCAATGATCTGTCACCCTGCTTAGGAGATAAGCAGGGCGGAATGTAGTCGCATTAGCACCACAATATACTTTGTGGGAAAATGTGTCTTTTTTAAAGCCTGAAGATGATACGTCCTGTCTAGGTTTGTATTATTTCATCAGATGATGGATATTAATTTCATCAATAGCTACCATGAAACGTACCGATTGCACAAGTACTTGACATGTGGAATTTGTTTCTTCATACATGTTTCTTGGAAGTGTGAAGAAACATCTTTGATGAGAGGATAGTGTTATTGTTTCAGTATTACTATTATCAAATTTGTTTAATTAACTTTTGTTTTGCAATTTGCAATATTTTATACTGTTCTATAATGAAACATCTGAAAGAACTTAGGTTTGGAAACAAGCTGTAAAATGTCAGAAGATGATGCAAGTCAGATATGCACATGGGAATATCTTCCATTTGTCTTTGTGGTTAAAGCTAAGCTACGTGGAGTCGAGGAGTTGAATAAATTGGACTATGTGTGGGAAGTAATGTTATATAATGTGTATATTTTGATATCAATTGATGTAACCACTTTCTGTCAAATAAAATTACTTTTGTGAGAATTTTCTAATGTTAAAACATGGAAGAAAGGTTGGGGAGATTTAGACTAGAGTACAATGCTCACACCCACCACTACCTGAGAATCCAGAGTACTGTAGACCTTGGGAAATCCAATCTGCTAAGGAAGCTGATATTAAAGATGCCAAACAATAAAGAGGCTTTGTTGATTTAAAAGAGAGGGTTGTTTGTGGACATGGTTATGGCATGATGGGCGTCTCTGGTTCAATGAGTTTGCAGTGGATCCACTCTGTTCCCACGATTCTCAGTTTCAATGTTAAATTTTTTATCAGGAAACTGTCCTTAGATCCCTCTCTTGTGACTGCATGGTGAGGGTAGGGGAGGGGTTGTATGATGTCATTGTTCTAAAAATAGCTACCATACAGAAATTGGTGGTGGTAGTCAAAGTAACATAGCTAGAATACAGAAATCAGTGGTAGTCAAATTCATTTTCATTGTAAGGAATCTATTTATTTGACAATGACATTAATCAAATTGTGGGTTTAAACAGATGCACTAGTGGTCCCTAACTGGGCAAATGGTGTAAGTCAGTGGCTTACAGTATAGTTGCATCATTATGGATAAGTAATCATTTGGCTTTAACTTGGGATGTATGGATATTGAAATCGATGTTAGTAAATCCTTTCCTGAGCAATATCTAGTCAACTTGAGCAATAATATTTTATAATGGTGGCTCAATGGCCATTCTTTCTAAGATAAGAGCAAGTTTGCAGATTGAGGACAGACCAAACCTCCACAGTAAACTAATAAAAACTAAAGCTAATATGAAGCCTTTACAGTACCTTTCTTAACAGAGGAAGTTTAGAGGGGCTCGCTGGGTAAGCTGGCTAGCTGACAGGAAGGTAGTGTGATTCTTGTAAAATGTCAGGTTAATGGCGGGACGGTATGAATGACAGTCTACAGATGGAGGAGGGAGACTAACTTGGGCATGAGGCAGCATCTGCTTTCACAATGCATTCACAGCCAACAACTGCCTTCAACCTTTCTGTAGCCACATTTGTGAATTGTCATTCACTTACTAACTACGTCATAGTTCGATTTTTTGACTGGGCTACTAAGTGCTTTTTAAAAATACAATTACTTATTAAAAAAGTAATGGTATACTCATACAAAAAAATTATGTTTTCTAAACCACATGTATTTAATGTATACCAATAATATAGTTCTCTGCAACAAGTAGTGTTATAATAACTTCTGTTGGAGTTCAGGGCACTCTATACTTTCATTGCCCTTTTTATAGCCTGTAATATTCACAATCAACACTATTATTAAAAAGGTGAGATAATCCTGATTAATGGACGAATAGATTTACTGTAGTAAAAATGCATTGCTGCCATCCCTACCGACATTGCCCAGGCGAAGGTAAAGCCGGCCCTTGATTGTTGTGAAGACGCTGATGGGGGGAGGGGCCCGGTGCAGGCTCAACGGCACACCTTCGCCAATGTACTCTGTGGTGATGACCTCCAGCTCATGTGTAGCCTGCACAGCTGGGCGGCCCTGACGCAACATATGCTGCATGAACAGAGACATGGGAGAAACAAGGGTGATTTCCAAGACAGGGGATTTGACATTAACAATGCAGTGTGTACAGTAGGCAAGAGTGTTTTAGCAACAGCAAAAATCCAAACAACTGATGCAACATATGGTATTATACACACAGACAGGAAAGGCAGGAAAGTGTCCAGAAACACAAAACAAACCAGTGAAATAAACAGAAGATGTAGGAGTACATTCAGAAGCAAGAAGAACATGAAGGCCCAGACCTGGTTACCAATGCCTTGGCATTAGTCAAAATGTTTTATACACTTTGCCCCAGGGGCAATACTTTATTCAAAATTAGGTTATATTGTCCAATGTTTTTTGGTGCCTCAAAATGGTGGGGGACCATGTACAAAATGTGTGTCATTTCTGAACATTTAATCCAATATGTATGAATATAAAAAATGAAAGCTGACAGTCTGCACTTCAAACTCATTGTATCCATTCAAACTCAAAGTGCTAGAGTACAGAACCAAAATAACAAAACTATTGTCACTGTCCAATGAATTATGGTGCTCACTGTACTTAAAGCATATACGTGCTGAGAAAGTGCTGCTACTTCTCATTGTTATGGAGCTAAAAGAGTCTCAATAAAGATAAATGCACACACTACATTCACATATGCACATGCAGGATTCATACATGCACACGCATGATTCATAAATACACACACAGGATACACAAATGCGCACAAAATTCACAAATGCACAGAAGATTCACAAATGCACACAAAATTGACAAATGCACACAAAATTCATAAATGCACACAAAATTCATAAATGCACACAAAATTCATAAATGCACACACAATTCAGAAAGGCAAACAAGATTCAGAAATGCACAGGACACGATTCAGAAATGTTTTTCTGATGCACACACAAATATATCTTGATTTACAAACTGTGTCTGTGAACCTCACTGCATTTGTGTGTGCATTTTGAGACTCCCCTGACGTGGCTCGACACCCAAATGCGTTTTTTTAAACAGGGAATGATCTGCAACCTATCAGATATCTCACTTGTTTTAGCCAATCACAAGAACGCTCCCTACGTGGGGGATTGTTTACTTATAAGCCAATCACATGAACGCGTTCACACAGCACCGGGAGCCGGGAGTGTTTAATTTAGATTAACATTACCGATGGAAAACCAACTGTTTTTTCTGCCTCTGCCAAGCATTTTCTGCTCAAATTTCAGCAATGAAAGACATTACATTTCATTAGACATTTTAATATTTAAGATGATCCACTAAGGTAAAGAAAAAGTTGCTGCAACATAAAATTGCATAGTTTGGAATAAGAACAAGACCTACATTGGATGTGGTTTTGAAGACACAGGGCCATATTGTAGAATATTCATTTTTCTGTTTTATTAAGTTGTAGTAATCATGGATTAACATAGCTAATGTAATAAGAAGGTAACATTTATTTTATAAACTTTTTGTGAGCAGGTCAATTTCTAAAGTGTGCAGCTTTGAAATATCCTTCCTCTTTTGGATGAGCCAGGATGATTTGAGTATACAGAGGTTAGAGGCCTCAAATGGCCAGAAGGCCATTTAGCATGGACATTGGAATTTATTGCCCTTAATGAGGCCTCTCCTTCTGGTTATGTTGACCATATCCCCTGCAAATCTTGCAAAGGTGATGATGTCGCTATCTTTTTTGAAAATAGTCTTAAACTTACACCCCAAAAAATAACTGGGTTTGTGTCCTTTGAGGTTCTAGTCATGAAATCTACGCTGCTTAATCAATCTCTTTTTATAGCAACTATATACAGGCCACCTGGGCCATACACAGTGTTTCTTAATGAATTCCCTGAATTCTTATCTGGCCTAGTAGTCATGGTGGCAGATTATATAATTTGTGGTGATTTTAATATTCATATGAAAAACTCAAATGACCCTCTCCAAAAGGCTTTTAGAACAATATTTGACTCAGTGGGATTTGTCCAACATGTCTCAGGACCAACACACTGCCATAGTCACACGTTGGACTTTGTTTTGTCTTGCACAATAGAAGTTGTGGATCTCAGTGTTTTCCCTCATATTCCAGGAATTTCAGACCACCATTATGACTTATGATGGTCTTATGACTTTTTTTTTAGATGCTGATCACAGTAGAGATGGGGGCCCTCCCACTGTTAAATTCATATCTTGGAATATTAAGGGCTGTAATAATCCAAATGAGAGGTGCGTGTTTTCTCACATTTAAAAAAACTTAAGACGGATATAGCATTTTTTACAAGAGACACTTACAAATTCAAGATCATCGAAGACTACTAAACACTAGGTAACTTTACTTTTTATTTTACTTTATTTTTAAAATGTGACAGTGCAAATTAATAAAACACATGATTTACATGGGTTAAAATTGCCAGAATTAGCCAAAAAGGCTATTTTTCGTATGTAGTCCCCTTGCCTTGATGTTAAAAAAGGCACAAAGGGTTCTTTTACTCACAGTTTAACTACAAGGCTAGAGGGGTGGCAATTTTGATCAGTAAAAGAATACAGTTTTCTGTCTCTAATGTGGTGTCAGACAATAACGGCAGGTATTTTATCATATCTGGCTCTATTTGGAACACCCTTGCAGTATAGGTCAATGTATATGACCCTAACTTTGACTAGAGGTGGGAATTGGCAAAAATGTGACGATTCGATAGTATTGCGATATTTGGGCCACGATTCAATATTATTGCGATTCTTAACATATTGCAATACTGCAAGTATTGCGATTCGATTCTGCGATGTATTGCGATTCATGTCCCCCATATAATTCAAAGGCATTACAAAAAATGAGGAAAATAAGACTGCAATGT
>JACXGM010003827.1:0-40188 GCA_016801145.1 Umbra pygmaea
TCTGTACATGAAAAAATGAAAGCGCAAGTTAATATCACAGTCACCATAAATGTCCAAGGGTTGTCATTTTAAATGAAGAACACGTTGCAGATGCAAAACAGACAGCCGGTATATTTCGCTCCTCATTACCTATATCTCCCCACCTTTCAAAACGAAGCGCCAGGCTCTGGTTGCGCGTGTCAACGCGCCACGTGATTTACTAATATAGGCTATATATACGTAAAAAATAAATACTTCTTAACCGTTTAACTGATAGTATTAATCGGTCAAACGTTTTATTTTCGGTTAACGGTTAAACGGTCAATATGAGCATCCCTAGTCTAAACAGCATACAGAACAGATCAACAACAGCTGCCGGGTGCACCAGCTTTGCGTATAAGTTCACTCGGGTGCAAAGTCCACACTAAACGATACGATGAAACTAGTTAGTTTCATACTAAAGCTGGTCAAAGTTTGGTTTCACCAAACTACTCTGGTGTAAAGTCCACACCAACCAAAATATTGTCGCAGAAAATTTGTCGTAGACGGAGCTATATATACATAAAAAATAAAAAAGTGTCTATACCGTTTAACTGATAGTATTAATCGGTCAAATGTTTTACCTTCGGTTAACGGTTAAACGGTCAATCCCTAACGAGAAGTGATCATCGCCTTTCACAAACAAGAATCGGATACAAAAAGGTAGCGAAAGTCACGGAATGTTCCCAGAGACATCATTGGAAGCATAGTTCGCAAGTTCAAAGTTAAGGGAACAGTGGTTACACTGTCTGGACGGAGCAGAAAATGGAAGCTATCAATGCTGCAACCAGATTTCTGAGACTGCAGGTTGTGAAAAACTCTTGAGCAACTGCAAAAGACCTGCAGTATGACTTGGTGGTAATTGGCACTGAGGTTTCAATGAGCACAGTATGGCATGTACCAAATGCAGGTGTCCATGCCAGAACTCAAAGATGTGCACCACTCCTGACCCAAAAGTTCAAGAAATTTCTGCTTCAATATGCCCAAAATCATATAAAGAAGCCTCAGAGGTTTTGTGATTCTGTTCTGTGGAGCGATGAAGCAAAACTGGAACTTTTCTGCGTGATGGATAAGCAGTGTGTATAGAAGAAGAAGAATGAAGCATACGCTGAAAAGACCACCCTGCCCACAGGCAAGCATGGTGGTGGCTCGTTGATGTTGAACGTTTCAACAAGACAATTTTCACAATCATAACTCAAATTCCACCAAGACTTGGTTGCAGATAAGTCCTGGAAGTTTCTACGGGCTTGAATTATTTTGATATTATAGAAGACATTATCAGTTGGAACTTCAGTTGGATTTTGGGAAACCACTTGAAGCATTTATTGTATTGCGCTATTTAAATTGCTTTTGTTTGGTTTGTTCATTGCAAACAGCTAAAAATCTGTACATTTTGAACATAAACCTAATTTGCAATGGGGGTTGAATAATTTTGATTGCAACTGAATAAGTGTAGAAAAATATAGATATCAAGGATTTGAAATTGTCTCGAGAAATTTATTGAACGGTATTTAAAATTGTGTACATGAGTTTTTGTTAAACACAATCTTTCAACAATTTACAAAAAATGACCTACAGTGTATGCTATCTATTGACTAGTAGTCTTAATCATTTTACATAAATTTTCAAACTATCTTCCACCGACCTACAATCTCTCTCCCTGGACAGAGAGAGGGGACACTAATGGGAACAGCCATAGGGACATGCTTTGGTTACTGGCTGGGGGTTTCGTCCTTCATCTACTTCTTGGCATACCTGTGCAACGCCCAGATCACTATGCTCCAGATGCTATCTCTACTGGTGAGTAACGAATCCCCCTGAATAATCAGTCTGTTAGAAATGCAGTGTGGAATATAATTTTCAGTGTGGCTGTTCCTCACCCCAACAGGGTTATGGTCTTTTTGGGCACTGCGTGGTTCTTTTCGTCACTTACAACGTACACTTCCACTCCCTGTTTTACATCCTGTGGCTGGTAATAGGAGGTCTCTCCACACTGCGCATGGTAAATAGGCAGAACCACTACTACAACTCTAAAGATCCCTCATTAAACATAGACCCTCACTGGCTCACATTCTCTCTTCCTTGCAGGTAGCTGCTCTCATATCTCGGACTGTGGGCCAGACACCCCGCTTAATCCTCTGTGGAACACTGGCAGCTTTGCATATGCTCTTCCTTCTTTACCTACACTTTGCTTATCACAAGATTGTTGAAGGTAAATTGCCTCCAAAAGCAAACTGCATTCACAAAGCATATCCGAGTAGATGGATGAATAGATGGATGAATGTATGATATATGAATAGATCAGCACTCCTGGTTCATGGTTTTTTTTAAATCAACTTAAAGTTGTGCAGTTGGGATATAGTGTGTTACAAAAATGATTTTACCAAATTAATTGTGCTAATCATTTTTGTATTGTGATTGAATATGTTGTTTTTCTTATGTAAAACAAATTAGGTCATCCATGTTATTCACAAAGGTTTACATTTTAGAGTAATGTAACCTCTAGCAGTTGAGGTGGCTGTTTTGATCCAATTTTAATCACATTTTTAATTGCTCCTATTTAAAGACCCTCTCAGGTATATTCTCAAACTGGGTCTTGAACTTCATGCTGTATGATGAAAGAATTAAGATACAAAAAGCTATTGATGGGTATCAACCTGTATGTCCTCATCATGCATCCATAGAACTAAATCCATACAATGTTTCTTTAATGTTTTATCTTAAGGTCTCCTGGACACGCTGGAAGGACCCAACATGCCCCCCATCCAGAGGGTGGCAAGAGATTTGCCTGTGGTGGCCACCGCTGCTGTGAATGCTGTAAATGTCACAGTGAAGTCCATTGGTGTGATGCTCCATTCCCAGTGATGGTATCCAACATGATACTGTCCCACCAGCTAATGGGAGCTTCCATTCCACGGTGGGGGGTGTTGTATAGAGCTATGGTCTCCAACCTCGTTCTTGGTCAACTGTCATCCTGTATGTTTTTGCTTAATACCAAATCTGATTCTAATAATAAGTGGGTTCATGAGCTGAATCTAGGGAGTTATAACTTGGGTTCGAGTGAAAACCTTTGGGGTGGTGGCTCTCCAGAAATACCGTTGGAGACCAGGGGAATAGATAATCTAGTCAGGTGTCTAGGTCACAGACGCTAAAGGTTGCTGGTTATAGTTACCATTTAACCTTCATCATGATTTATGTCATTGTCTCAATGGGAAATGACATGCTTACCCTGGTTGTACATATTGTAACAAATCAAAACTCTACAGTGAGATGTCATGTTCATGTGGTAACTCTTCTGAAAGGATATCAAAGCAGCATAAATGTACTAAAGCATTTTTCACACTGGCCATTTGAAGTGACTCAAATCAGATGTTTTTCCATATCCAATTGAATTTGTAGTTTTTTTATTGAAGGCAAAAACAACATTGAATCATATTTCAAAAAATTGTTAACACTTCAAAACACAAAAATAATGCACAAAATCCATTTGTATTATTCACTTGTCTGAAGGGTCAAATCAGATTTATCTGCCCTGGTGTTTTTAGATCGCTGCGTAGAGTGACAATACATATAAATTATTTAATTTTGTCTTTTTTATTTTGGGATTCCACTTTTTATCTCACACATCAGTATAGCAATCAGGGCCAGTGCTTCTTCGCAAAGTCTTTTTAATGAAATGTGCAGAGGTATTTGTCATGTTAGTACGCAAATATACAAATATAGTACGCAAATGTACTTCCATATTTCCCACATTTTATTTTGGGATAAATGCGGTGACTATTGTTAATAATATTACGGGACTTATATTTGAGTCTTAGAAATGTATTGATATTTTATTTTGTTGAATGCCGTGTTATTGTCTGGATTCTGCGGTTCGGTCCGAGTTCTCTGCAACGTGGAAAAGAAAGGGCCCTAGTAGAGATGAGCAAAAATTTGGTGGAAAAACAAGTGATAGCTTTTTAAAGTTGTACTTTAAGGTGAAAATATAATGTAATTACATGCAGCTCAAATAGCAAAACAGGCATTTTGCAATTTCTTTAGACATCAACAAATGCAACATATGCTACAAAGTTTGTTTGAAACTGAATTGTCTTCCCTTCAATTCACCAAGTTTCTGAGTGGATAATAAATTCTACCTATAGCCCCTTTAAATATTTGCAAACAAATTTTGATATTTTCTTGCTAGCAAGCTAAACAGAAAGCACCTTGACTGTTGCAGTTTACCAAAAATGTGTTTTGGAACATTCCTAATCTCATCACGAGTCTTAAGTGTAATTACACTTTAGGGAGCCAGAAATCTGAAGCATCACTCAAATGAAAGAAAAGGTCCAAAAAACCTATAGACTTTGGCTGTAACATCAGTTTTCTTTTCCCAGATGTAAAATATGTTATGAAAAGAGAGCATGGTTTGCTTACACTATGATTTCAAATCATTGTAGTATCTGGGAAAGGCATGGCAAGCATTGTTGTTCTCAGCTTGCTACATGAAGGTTTAAGAAGAATCACAAGTACCATCACCAGTCAGGCTACACACTCTACAGTACAACTGTAAGCTAAGTTGCTAAGACAACTCTGACAACTCTACAGACACCTGTTGTTACTATAACAACTAGTATAGCCATGTCTGCAAATTTATTTTGTCTAAACTCATCTGATTTGTTCACTTGATTATTTTCACATTTGGTCTATATTCTAAAGTGGAATTGAAAAACGAACACGTTTTTGAAAATTAAGGCCTGCAGTGTGAACAAAGCTTAAGATGCATAACTTCATGCTTTTGTTTAGACATTATTCTGCACAATTTCTTACCTCAGTGGTTTTGTTACACAGGTTATGGTAATGACATTGATGTTTTAAAATTTTGGACTTTCAACGAGAGAAGGGTTACCTGAGGCAGTGTGGTGCCTTCTAATCACTTTTTTGTGGAGGAATTAAAATGGTCCTTTATGTTGCATTATAGATTTAGGCTATGTTTACACAGACACTGCAATTGTGGAATGTTGACTAATTACATCAGATAAGAACAGAATGATTGGAACCTGTGTAAATGTTCTTTTATTTCTTTTGCACAATGCACGCCCCTTATGGAAATTATTTTCTTTAAGTTTCTTTAACTAATAACCTAACTAGATATCTGGTTTATAAATAACAGTCCATTAACTTAACTGAATTTTTTTCTAGGTTTTTGTTTCATCCATTCATTTGTTTTTGCATTGTTTGTATATTTTGGGTGGGTTGTGATGTAAACCTCTCCTCACTCTTCTTTTACATGTGAAATTGTATGTATTGGGTTATTGTACAGAAAGATACAATTAAAATTAACTTTATAGAAAATAAAATACATTCTCAACATCATGCCCTTTAAAGGTGTAATGAGTACAATTTCACAGAGTGAAGACAGAACAACTTTCTCAGCAACTATTTTCCAAATCTGTGCATCATATAAAAATAAACAGTTTAGATGGGACAATCATTCACTCCAAATTGCATTATGCTTATTTTGCTTTTTGAACAGGAACTGCAATGAGGACATAACGAGTTGTGCTTCCACAGTATTTATCATTATTATGACAAATGTAGATTTTTAAAAATAATTTTATACACACACATTAGGTTGTATGCAAAAGTTTAGGCACCCCTGACAATTTCCATAATTTTCCTTATTAAATATTTGGGTGTTTGGGTCATCAATTTCATATTGATCTTTCAAATAACTGAAGGACTGGATTCTTGATGAAGGTATTTTGGACCATTCCTCCTTGCAAAACATCTCCAGTTCAGTTAGGTTTAATGTTACGAGCATGGCCAGCCCGCTTCAAAGCACCCCAGAGATTTTCAATGATATTCAGGTATGGGGACTGGGATGGCCATTCCAGAACATTGTACTTGTTCCTCTGCATAAATGCCAGAGTGGATTTTGAGCAGTGTTTTGGGTCATTGTCTTGTTGAAATATCTAGCCCAGCATAACTTCAACTTTGACTGATTTCTCTACATCATTCTTAAGTATCTTCTGATATTGAGTGGAATCCATGCGACCCTCAACTTTAACAAGATTCCCAGTACTGGCACTGGCCACACAGCCCCACAGCATGATGGAACCTCCACCACATTTTACTGTGGGTAGCAAATGTTTGTCTTGGAATGCTGTGTTCTTTTGTCACCATGCATTACACCCCTTGTTATGACCAAATAACTCCATCTTGGTTTCAGCAGTCCACAGCACCTTCTTTAAAATGAAGCTGGCTTGTCCAAATGTGCGTGTGCATAGCTCAAGCTACTCTGTTTATGGTGTGTGTGCAGAAAAGACTTATTCTGCCTCACTCTACCGTACAGCTTCTCCTTGTGCAAAGTCCACTGAATTGTTGAACGATGCACAGTGACAACATTTACAGCAAGATGATTGTTGTAGGTCTTTGGAGGTGGTCTGTGGGCTGTTTTTGACCATTCAAAACATCTTTCGCCTTTGCCTCGATTATTTTACTTTGCCTACCACTTTTGGCCTTAACAAGAACTGTGCCTATGGTCTTCCATTTCCTCACTATGTTCAGTATTTTCACATCTCAAAAACCAAATCCATTCAATAAGCGGTTGATATTTCTTGTGTTTTTTTGCAGTGTGAGTCAAACTGTTCATTCTCAAAACAACAATAATGTAGTTGATCATAGAAGATTTGGACAAATGTATTTCACCGTAATGTCAGAGACATTAAAATCATTGCGAGAGTAATGTGGTCACATTTTGTCAGTATGGCTTTGGATGTTGCATATTAAAACAATTTGTGTTGGCTCTCCTAGGCACCCTTTACAAATATGTTGTGGTTGAATATATGGAACATTCGGTGACTAATGCTTATTGTACAGCGTAGAACTGCATGAAGATCTCTTGTTTATAACACAAAGGAACAGGCTTACATTACATTACCAAGGTTCATGGGTTCATTATAGGTCTATACAATAGCTAAATTGTTAAATATTTTATTATTTTCATAGAGACATTTTTTATTTTATAATATAGTTATAATTTGTGCTCTTAACCGGATGTAGGCGCGGGAATTGGTGTGCAGTGTAGTACAACACCAATTACAGTATAACACAGGTGATGTATTTGGGCATGGCAGACTAGTACACTGGCCGATACATCTTAACACGTGATCAATAGCAAATCGCTATGGAGACCGCCATACGTCGCAGTCTACTTGCATTATTTTCTCCCGAAGAAACATTCTCTGTTCTAACATTTCCCAGGTCTGCAGCCATACGCTTCGTAGGCACGCACCATTGATGGAAGAAGCTTATAGACGGCAACACGTGACAGTCAGTTACCAGAGCCTATTATTGTAATGCTGTGTCAGGTGACATCAAGAAGAGTGTCCATAGTAACCGATACCTGCAACGGAAGCAAACAAACGATCGCATTTGCTTCACTCTCATAAAACCGAACCTTAAAACATGTCCGGAATATCAACCGTTTTTGCTGAATGAGCACCAAGAACTCCACCGACGTCCGATTTATTGTATTCCAGGGTGCCTACGGGATATATGTCCAGCAATGTATCAATCCATGGCCTGCGGAAGAAAAATCGTTACATTGTAGCAGATTATGATGTCAGCGCTTGGAACAGCGCATGGTGATTTTGTAGCGGTTTACCACAGACATTCTACCGCGCGCCTTTATCCCAATGCATATTAGAATTTAAAAAATCATAGATTAAACAATCTACAGTAGAGAGCTTTGCTGAAAATATCGGAAATCGTAAACAATCGCCTATTGACTTTGAGATGTCATTTACCAGCATACCGACGTTGGGTAATTGTAAGCCTAAAATGCTCGTCTACCTCATACGGGTTGTGCACAAAACCTTGAATGTAATGTAATAAGACGCACATTTACCAAAATGCTACCAGGTTCTATTCAGATAACGGGAGAGGCACTGTCGGGAGCTGAGATCAAGGATATTTGTGACAGCCTGAAAGAGAACAGTGTGAGGCTTCTGTCTGTCAGGGGATGTCAGCTTTCGGACCGAGACTTCGGACGGGTGTGTCGTGGTGTATCAGAGTCCCACTCTCTGGTGCAACTCAACCTGAACCTCGGCGTGGTCTCCACAATCAACCGAACTAAGCATCTTGCCGATGCACTCAAGACCAACAGATCGATCCAGACCCTTTTGTAAGTATCCTCTTAGTAGTTAACAAATAACAATGAATGAGGTGTCTGTTTTGCTATTGTTTATTGATTCACTGACTGACGTATTAGACAATAGTTAAATTACTATTGTAGATTTATCCATTTTAATCAGCATGGGATAGTGGGGTATTCACCTTTTGCGTTTTTGTCTCCATGACATCACATTTGGGACCCTAATATCACGAGAATGTATGTGAACGTGAATTAGATAAAAAGTTTGCTTAAAAGGTGTATCTTAAAAGTGGCACTGCCTTAAACTACAGTACGTGTAATTATGAAGGAATTCTTAATGTTTTTTCCTGGAACTTTTTGAATTGGCTTGGCATTTCTAACTAATTTCATGCGTTGTATCTCACAGTCTCCACGGAAGCCCTCTCCTAGATACAGGATTTGTCACGCTCAACACTGCCCTGTCCACACACCCATCGCTGGTATCTCTGGACCTGGGGGATTGTATGCTGGGGGATGAGGCTCTGCGGCTCATCTGTGGCATGCTGCCTCCGGACGGGGCCAAATCAGGTACAGCCACGCATGCTGCTCTCACTGTCACTGGGTCTGTTGTCAACCCTGCCTGCTGCTGCTGGGGAACTGGCTGACAACAATCGTCTTTACTAGCAGTGTCTTGTTAGGGTAAAGTGGAATTTAAAGAAGAGAAACATTGTTGAGTGTAAAAAAATACAGTTCAGCCTAATTACAACTCTAAGGTTTTGTAGAACACAACGTTGTCACTGTCCATCTTTTACGTAGTATGACATTTGCTTGTTTCCACTTTATGTAGTAAATAACAGATCAGTGTTTTCTGCTTAGTCAGTAGGTGTTATTATAGCTTTATATTTAACTCTGCTCAGTCAGTTTGTGTTATTATAGCATTATATTCAACTCTGCCTGGTCAGTGGGTGCTATTATACTGTTACATACAGCTTTGCCTGGTCAGTGGATGTTCATTTGATGGTGATGGGCAGCCTTTTCCACAGGTCTTAGAGAGCTGACTCTGAGTGCAAACCCCAGCATCACTACCAAAGGCTGGGCTCGTCTGGCGATCGCTGTGGCCCACAGCTCCCAGCTCCGAGTGCTGAACCTGGACTACAACCCTCTGGGTAGGTTCCAATCACCAGGACACCAAAATGATTACTGTTCCTCATTTACAGTGCAGGCGTATCAGTGAGAGTTTAAATTAATGTCCGTTAAGATGGAGACAGATTCTTATAAAACATTTTGGAGGATGACACTCAGCTAGAAATGTTGCCACAAAAATACATGCGTTGGCATGAACTTCAATTATTAAAGCAAAATGTTAGTGGGGAATCACTCTGAAATTACCTATAACGTGCATTTTATGGGACAGTTGCCTACTGCATTACCTATTCATTTTTTCCATGACAAACCCCTAGCTTATACAATAACTACAGAGAAAAGAGGTCATTTCATTAGCATGTTGTCCCAGGTTAAGCTGAGATTTAGTTTCAGAGGTCTAACACACTATTATACATCAAATTAGGTAATTTAAGACAAGTATTAATTACTTTGGATATACACTCACCTAAAGGATTATTAGGAACACCATACTAATACTGTGTTTGACCCACTTTTGCCTTCAGAACTGCCTTAATTCTACAAGGTGCTGAAAGCATTTTTTAGAAATGTTGGCCCATATTGATAAGATAGCATCTTGCAATTGATGGAGATTTGTGGGATGCACATCCAGGGCACGAAGCGCCTGTTCCACCACATCCCAAAGATGCTCTATTGGGTTGAGATCTGGTGACTCTGGGGGCTATTTTAGTACAGTGAACTCATTGTCATGTTCAAGAAACCAATTTGAAATTATTCTAGCTTTGTGACATGGTGCATTGTCCTGCTGGAAGTAGCCGTCAGAGGATGGGTACATGGTGGCCATAAAGGGATGGACATAGTCAGAAACAATACTCAGGTAGGCTGTGGCATTTAAACAATGCCCAATTGCCACTAAGGGGCCTAAAGTGTGTCAAGAAAATATCCCCCAAACCATTTCACCACCACCACCAGCCTGCATAGTGTTAACAAGGCATGATGGATCCATTTTCTTATTCTGTTTACGCCAAATTCAGACTCTACCATCTGATTCAACAGAAATCAAGATTCATCAGACCAGGCAACATTTTTCCAGTCTTCAACTTTCCAATTTTGGTGTGGTCTTGGAAATTGTATTCTCTTTTTCCTATTTGTAGTGGAGATGAGTGGTACCCGGTGGGGTCTTCTGCTGTTGTAGCCCATCCGCCTCAAGGTTGTGCGTGTTGTGGCTTCACAAATGCTTTGCTGCATACCCCGGTTGTAGCAAGTGGTTATTTCAGTCAAAGTTGCCCTTCTATCAGCTTGAAATAGTCGGCCCATTCTCCTCTGACCTCTAGCATTAAAAAGGCATTTTCGCCCACAGGACTGCCGCATACTGGATGTTTTTCCCTTTTCACACCATTCTTTGTAAACCCTAGAAATGGTTGTGCGTGAAAATCCTAGTAACTAAGAAGATTGTGAAATACTCAGACCGGCCCGTCTGCCACCAATAACCATGCCACACTCAAATTTGCTTAATTCACCTTTCTTTCCCATTCTGACATTCAGTTTGGAGTTCAGGAGATTGTCTTGACCAGGACCACACCCCTAAATGCATTGAAGCAACTGCCATGTGATTGGTTGAGTAGATCATTGCGTTAAGGAGAAATTGAACGGGTGTTCCTAATAATCCTTTAGGTTAGTGTATTTATCTATGTAGCATTTTACAGCAAATTTCAAAAGACACTTTATATACAAAACAATATGTTAGGGTTCTGGCAGCACTAGCTACAAGTATATAGGCAGTTCAGCAAGGCTGTAGTAGCAGAGGGATTGTCTTTGCTATAGGCCGGGAGAAGCATCAGTCAACTGTCTGTGCCAATAGCTCTTCATCGGGTACCTTCACCTCTTCCTCTGTCAGTCAGCTGGATCATAAACTACTGAATGTGGAGCCCCCACCTGAGCTAAGCGACTGAAAGGCTCTTCCTCGCTGTATTAGGTAGTATAGTTGTTAGGACCTACGAGGTGAACCGCATCCTCTTAGACTTCTGCCTTCTTCCGGCGACTCATACTGAATGTTTCTTTGGCCATCGTTCGATTGGTAGTCAGGCAAGCGTCCCCTCAAACCACACTTTAGAAACAAGGCAGGAGAAACAGAATGCTAAGGTAGGAGTCCCCCAATGTTAGCTAGCCATCTAGCTAGAGAGTTTGTCTGGCTAACTTTATTATTTAAAGAAATTAAAGGTATCCCTTGACAAGATTGTGTCCTGACCCCTCTCTATGCCACGTCCCTCAGGTGCATGGCACTCCAATGGCTTCGCAGGCGCCTTCCCTCTTCCAACACTCATGTTCCCACCTGGAAAATGAACCTAAGAGCAACAACGAGACTTAAAATTTTATCTGATTCGGAATTAAGCACAGACGAGAAAGTATAAAGAAATGTTTTACACCCCAAAAGTAATTAATATTTCTCTCTTAATCCAACAAGGCCCTCATCTTAAATGTAAGTGAATGTGCAATACAAATAGATGCTAATCACTGTTAACTGAAGACAAAAACAAAAAGTCCTACAGTGAACTACTCTAACAATATTGGTAAACCTCAACTCAGGGTGAGAGCACTGGTTTATTTATTTGGTACATTTGTATTTACTGGACAATATTTCACCTATAGATGTTCTTCGATGTAGAACCCAGCATTGCCTCACTGACGCAGCTTCTACAAAGTGCAAAAGAGGACAACAACTTGCGATATAAATAATGAAGAACATGCTACTTTTTTGTTGTTGTAGTATTTTGATAACTTTATGTCCACCTCATTAATGAATACATACCGTAATTACATCGCCTTTGTTTTATATTTTCAGCCCTTATTCCTCTCGTACGGGTGTTTGTGTCATGTCTTCCATTTGCACCAACCCAATCTGAATCTTTTCCTTTACTACACATCCAAATGAGGCAGTCAGATTAAGTTGTGAAAATGTAGTGTACTTAGTCAACTTTAAGATGCTGGAATAATTTAACAGATTTGTTTTCCAAATAATTTTTTCTGGTGCATTGAAACAATCAGATTTCTAGGATATCATTGAATTTGTTCGAATGATAGACTGAACTTGTGAATTTCTATCTTGTGTTGGGTTTTCAGGAGACCAGATTGCAGGTATGCTAGCCGTGGCTGTGGCATCCAGCAGAACTTTGGAGGTGTTGGACCTGGAAGGGACAGGACTGACGAACCAGTCAGCACAGGTCCGCAGACTCCATATAGCGCAGGGGTGTCCAAACCCTTCCACGGAGGGCCTGGTGTATTCAGGTTTTTGCTTTTACCTTGTACAAGGCTGATTGAGTAGCTCACTAATTGGTTAGGATCTCCTCTCACCTGGCAGTGTAGGTCCTAATTTGGCTCTAATTAAAGGGAAAGACCAAAAACCAGCATACACTAGGCCCTCCGTGGAAGGGTTTGGACACCCTTGATATAGCGTCATCATATCATCCTTAGCACCGTTAGCATCACATCACCTGTCATTATAGAGCATAGTCATCATGTGTGGAAAGATATGACCGTGCCAGCAAGATTATATCTGCTGTATAACTTCAAACTAAGGTAAAACTTTTCAGTTAGCTTTTAATCCATCCTCGTATGACATATTTAAAACATAAATGTAAACAGTGGCTTTCTGAAATCCCAATTATTCAGCATATTGAACTATGAGGGTTTCGCCACTAGATGGGGCTGCTGCCTATTGAACCAACCAGTTAACAAAGCCCTCATATCTAATCCCTATTCTCCTGATGTTATTTCAAAGTCAGTCCAGCGTTTAAAGAGATGAAGAAAGATCTTTGATGTTTATGCAGGGGAGTTTGAAACAACAGGGGTGTGACTGCTGAGCAGAGCCTGGGGCCAGCAGTCTGATGGCTGTGAGTCCTCATGGTCTTTGATTAAAGCACAATTCATCTAGACTGGTGGCTCTATCTCAGTCTCCCATTCATACTCAGACTGGTAGTGACCCTTAACCCTGAATCTCATTTGCAGCGAGGATGTGCTTACCCCTAGCTGCGAGAAGATATTCGCCTCACACAAAGCACTTTCAGCCGTGGCATGTTTAATGGCAAGTGCAAATGAGAAGTGCTCCGGGCTCTTGGATTTGTTTGGTTTCTTTGACAGATACGATTAATCTCGATCTCTACGTGAACGTACTATGCATGCTGATATTAAAGTGACTTCTTATGCGTCAAAGTATATCAAGATAATACAATTCACCACTTTAGGACACAACACCACCTTCATCTCACAAACACATTGAGTTCTCTAATCGACTATTGTAACCTAGGCTCCTCCGTGATTGTAGCTGATGTACACAATAAAGCCAGAAGTTTGTAAGCATCTGACCATCACACCCATATGAGCATGTTGGATATCCCATTCCAAAACCATGGGCATTAATATGGAGTTGGCCACGACTTTGCAGCTATAACAGCCACCACCTTTCTGGGAAGGCTTTCCACAGGATTTTAGAGTTTGTCTGTGGGAATTTGTGCCCATTCAGCCAAAAGAGCAATTGCGAGGTCAGGCAGTGATGTTGAACGAGAAGGCCTGGCTCACAATGGCCATTCCAATTTATCCCAAACGTGTTCAGTTGGGTTGAGTTCAGGGCTCTTTGCAGGCCACTAGAGTTCCTCCACCAAAGTCATTGAACCATGTCTTTATGGACCCCGTAGTATGCACAGGAACACTGCCATGCTGGAACAGGAAAGGGCCTTCCCCACAGAGTTAGAAGCACCAAATTGTCTAAAATGTCTTTGTGTCTTTAGATGACCCTTCACTGGAACTAAGGGGCCTAGCCCAAACCCTTAAAAACAGTTCCAGACCATTATCCCCCCTCCACTATTAGTAAGGGTGTCCACATACCTTGGCCATGAAATGTATCGTCCATGACTGTAGCCTAGGGGTCTTCCATGACATTCACCTTCCCGTGTGTGTCTAGGTCTTCCTGGACATGGTGGAGAACTACCCGACCTGCCTGCGCGTGCTGGTCCTGGCGGAGAATGCCATCAGCCCCGAACTGCAACAGCAGATCTCAGACCTTCTCTCAGAGGGAGAGGAGGATGATGAGAAGGAGGGCGAAGCACGAGGCAATGCTGTAACCCCCAGCAGGGAGAAAACCGCCTGGGTCCCTCACAGCAGTAAGGGCTGACCTGGCCTGCTCGGTTCTGGAGTCTGGTTGATTCAATCTGTTTGTATCATGAGATAATATAAACCTGAAAGATCGATATGGTAAACTTAAAATATATATATATATATATTATCTTCATTTTGTTTTAGTTATTCAGGTGAAGTTTCAAGTTTCAAGTTTATATTTATTTATATAGCTCATTTAAAAACGGCAAACAGGGCTGACCAATACATAAAATAGAAAACAAGGACAAACCACACATTCATGACAGAAGCTCACAGTGAATTATAAGCTAAAGGAAAAAAATAGGTTATAAGAGAGGATTTAAAAACAGTTAGAGATTGAGCCTCTCCGATGTAGACCTGAAGGCTGTTCCACAGCCTAGGGCCAGCAGTGGCAAAGGCTCTGGCCCCTCTATTCTTTAACCGTGACCTGGGGACAGACAAAAGTGAAAAAAAGTCTAACATGTTAAAGAACCAGTTGCTGGACTGCTTTAGTGTTGACTGGTGGTCACAACTATTTGTGCTTTGGCCAACTTGCATGTTGGTAACACATACTAGGACAAGGACTAAGTAGTTGGTTATTGCGTCCTTCAGATGTGTTAACCAGGCTCGCTGTAACGTTCTAGAAGTCCTAAACCCTGTTTTCGTTGTTTCCGCCCCCTGCAGACTCCCAGATGGTCCTGCTGACGTCAGATTTAGGTGAGAACCTACTGGCAGAGACTGAGATGTGATTCATCGGTCTTCCTTCCTTCCTTGTAGTTTTTTACCTCTGTTTGCTAGTATCATAGAAATAGAATGGATAGAAAGGCCATTGAACTGCTTGGCGTGGTCATTTGATTAGTACATAACAAAATGGCGATTGTTATTAGTTGTCATGGTGACAACACGCAAATCAGTTTAATGCGGAAGTAGGCCACTAGATCTTTGCAATGGAATGGTACACATAAAAATGGCTGCTGCTCTGACCATTCCGCTACATTGATTTGAATTGAAATGGCCTTTCTATCCATTCTATTGCTATGGCTAGTATGCATTAAGTTTTGAGATTACCTGGTAGCGTCCGACTTATCACACTTTTTGCATGAACTGTAGCACTTGTACATTTAAGATGTACGTTTTGGAGCAGCCACAAAACCCTTAACACATACACCAAGTGACTTATCGGCAATAGTGAATCATTTATTTTCAACATGTACAGTCTATTTTTTGTTCCTATTTAAAAGTAATGTAACCAATATGTCTGTATTCTCTGATAGATCGACTATATAGGATTGTTGTGATGACCTGATGTCAGAATAAATTTGTTTACATGATTTTTTAAAGACGTTTGAATTCTAATGTTTCTTGATTGGAAAAGCCTTCTCAATAATGCAATTGACAAATGCCAATACCTAGTACTGTTACATCAGCTCACTGAAAACAGTTTATTTAACCTAAATGTAATTTTCTCTAAAATTAATGCTATAATTCTTAAGAATGTATTACAGTTTTTTCCAATTGCTAACTCACAAAATGCATAATTTGTCTCATTGTGTCAAAACTCAACACACAAGAATGCTTTACACAACACTTGAAGATTAACTTTGAACTGCAATGTCAAAACTGCCATTTTGCAATCAAAACTGCCATTCTGCAATCAAAACTTAACACACATGCACATGAACAATAAACAGTCCAACAGACACAACACACTGGTCAACTTTACTCAAGACACTTCTGTCATTTGTAGTTTTTAAACCGTTTTTATTCCCGTAACCATGCCTCAGTGATACATTGTACAGGTACTCCCATTACAAGTCAGGGATCAGTCCGTCGATTGGGGTCTGGCCACGTCACCTCGTCCACATCACAGGCGATGTTCTCCCTTGCCAGGCAACGGGAAAATATCGCCGGGCGTGGCGTATCCACCCGTGGATCAAGGCCACCTCGATGTCTCCGCATGCCTCCTCCATTGCTCGCAGGAGTGGCATGCGTGCATGTGTAGGCGGTCATTGACCTTCCACCTCCATGCCTAAAATAATTCCCCTATCAGGTTGAGGACCGGGAAATAAGGGGGCAGTGGAAACTGACATTATCCCAGCTGACAACGAACATGGGCTTCCCTGGTTGGTCCTATGTGACTGCGGCATGTAGTGCATGCAGAAATGTCAGTATGTGTGCAGTGTTGTAGGGACCCAGAGTGGCATTGTGATGGAGGACCCCCTAACCACTAAGGGCTGCACACATGGTGATGTTGCCCCCGCACTGCCCGGCGACATTCTCGATGGCCCTTTGGCTGATGATGTTCAGTCCCGATGTCTGGTTTTTACCAGCGTCTCTTCCTCTATCTCCTCTCCCTCTTCCCTCCCCGTCTCTTCTTTGTTCTCCTCTCTCCTTCAGCCTCCATATTCACGATTGTCTCACGACAGGTGCTCATACCTGAATTATATAGTGACTGATAGGTGTTCAGTTACGGGTTAAGTGTTTTACGATGTGTGCGGGAGTGTTGCTAATGTCATGTGTGTTTTAACTATTGAATGGACGTGCTGACTGCAGAGTGTTTCATCATTGGCCAAAGTGTGTAATACATGCACGATGTGTGTAGTGTTTTGCACCGTGTGTTAAAGAATTGTTTACGGTGCCATGCCGACATTATGTTTATTCATTTGGTGCCTGAGTGTACCAAATGCATGCAAACATTACAGTTACGACGCTTTGGTCTGAGCATTCACTTTTTGTGTTTTAGCAATCGGAAAAAACTGTAACAGTCAGAGGATGTTTCTTGTAATATCCCACACAGTGCCCTCTGAAGGTAATGGACGGAGCATGTGCTAATTCAGCAAAACACACCATGACAAAGCAGCAGTGACATCATTCATCAGCATTTACTATATACAGTGACTCCACCCCCTCCCCCAGCTGAGAGTCAAAGCTGATTAACTGGCTGAGTGTGCAGGACAGCCATTATCTCCATCACATCGCCTTGTTTGAGCTCCTTATTCATTTATAGCCTGGCCCATGTACTGTACACCCAGTACTGGACTACATGGCCATTTTATTAGGACATTACATAGTCTTGCTACTTTGATGTACAGTAGGTTTAGTGTTGTTATGGACAGAGAACCAGTTGAGGCCAGATAAAATGAGAACCAACTGCATCATCTAATTCATCTTATAGAAAATTCTGAATTTGTTTTCCTGGTGATGTTGTTTACTGAGGCTCCAAATGCCAAGGTTAAAGCAAGAAAGCTATATACACTTAACAAAAATATAAACGCAACACTTTTTTTTGCCCCCATTTATCATGAGCTCAAAGATCTAAGACTTTCTATGTACACAAAAGTCCTATTTCTCTCAAATATTGTTCACAAATCTGTCTAAATCTGTGTTAGTGAGCACTTCTCTTTTGCTGAGATAATCCATCCACCTCACAGGTGTGGCATATCAAAATGCTGATTAGACGGCATGATTATTCCAAAGGTGTGCCTTAGGCTGGCTAAAATAAAAGGCCACTGTAAAATGTGCAGTTTCATCACACAGCACAATGCTCCAGATGTCTTAAATTTTGAGGGAGCGAAACTGACAATTCCCACGCAGTGATTTAAAGCCACAACAGGTGGATTCAGCACCATGGCCAGCTCCGCAGCCAACTGAATTGTTTGTGATTCCTTAGGCTGCGGATTACAATTACTTTGTTGAAGCACCATTGGCAGCAATTACAGCCTCAAGTCTTGTTGATTATGATGCTACAAGCTTGGCACACCTATTTTTGGGCAGTTTCTCCCATTCTTCTTTGCAGGACCTCTCTAGCTTCATCAGGTGGGATGGGGAGCATTGGTGCACAGCCATTTTCAAATCTATCCAGGGACGTTCAACCGGGTTTAAGGCTGGGCCACTCACAGACATTCACAAAGTTGTCCTGTAGCAGCGCCTTTGTTATCTTGGCCATGTGCTTAGGATCGTTGTCCTGTTTGAATAAATTTTACACACTACAAATTCCACCATGAATTCTGAGGTATACCAGGATATTCAGTTTTTTATTTGTGTATATTTTTTGTAAATGAGACCTCTCTCAATGAGAAAATAATAAAAAAATTATTATTGAGGTGAAGGTTTATTTTTTATTTCATCTCAGCATAGAATTACAACTGTGCAGGCTATGTTTGTCACTCCTGGACTATGGTGATGACCTTTACATGAATGCACCAGTCAGTATTGAAAATCCTGGATGCAGTTTCTACTTCCAGATTCTATGTGTTATGTGTTATGTATACTTTGGTTGGTTGGGGCTCCCTGTTAGACATTGGTCTTTTTTGTAAATATTTGATTATAACTTTTCATGTGACAACACTAAAGAAATGACTCAAAATAACTCAACACACAACCATTAAAGTCTAAACCGCTGGCAACAAAAGTGATTCTTAAAAACAGGTTTATAGCTGAAGTTTTTCCAATTAATCATTGATATTCAGGAACTTTCTGGATGACAGCCATATTTAGCTATAGACCTACTTTTAAGAATGGCTAACTGGTGTATTCAGAGTTGAGTAAAACTGCTATAATGTTCCATTCCTCAAATTTGTTTACAAGCTAGCCTTAAACTTGACTTCTTGGTACCTATGAAACATTTTAAACTTACAATAAATAAAGGTTATACTTTTAAATGTAATTGTTTTACTATTTATTAGATTTTTATTGTTTTTATTTCAACATGTATGTATTATGTTTCACTTTTTTCTTTTTATGTTGTAATGCAGGGCGCAGCTGTAAAAGACCTTGGACTCAATCAATTTCTCTGTTTAAATATAGGTAATTAATACCTTCAGGTTATGGATGCAAATGGTATGTCAAGATGCCTCTTCGTTAGAGGACATGTGAAAAGGGATCGTTTTCAATTATGCCTATTGTGGACTGATCAACCCAACTGTTTTTAGAAAAAAAGGTTACAAAAGTTTTCTGGCTGTATCTCTGACATTTGTAACTTTTTTGGTGTCGAGCTGCTGAATGCAATTAATTCTATTGCAGGATTAACAAGCAATCATCTATCATGTGTACATAAAACAGATTATGCTCCAGGAAGCTTAGAAGATAAATGCATTCTCATAACTGATGATTGATTGCATGGCAATTAATACAGTTAATTGATTGCTGAATTGTTTTGATTCTATAAAGCAATCTAACAACCAGCATTTCTGCTTGACATTCAAACTTGAGGAACATATTGTAAATGCTTTGTGGCAGCACATCAGGTGGGACATTGTTTGTCTGATGTATGCTAGTTAGTAACTTTACATAACACCTGCACTTTTAAAGTGTTATTCCCACTATTTTTGCATACATTTCTTTTCCCGTTTCTGAGCATTATTGTATACATCTTCTTGTGATTATATAATACTATTCTTGCTTCATTATTATCCAAATAAAAGTATTTGTTTTTATAACATAGACCCTTATCAGTGTTTATAAACTTTGATGATATCTTTAAAAGATTAGTGCTAGGCTTAAACATGTTCCATTATAGCTCAAGTGACCATATCTTATATTTCTAATTGTTATACTTTTGATTTCGACAAAGTCCAGGCAGTATTAGTATATAAAGTCTACCTATTTGGTGACTCAACTGCAAGGGATAAACTACAAGCACAGAGAGATTAATTAATGCCAAATTTAATAATCAATTAACATCTCCTTTAACTGTGCCCTGTTCTCATGTGTCAGAAGAGCAGAATTACAAGAGTGGAAACAGATCCATAATTAATGTGGATCGCAGATCAATCTCCTGTGTTGCTAAGTGACAGGGACAAACAGAAGGCTGTTTTTCAGTGTTTCACTATCTCGTACATCTGAAATACATCTGCTTTTATTACACCAAAAGCCCTCAGCGGACATGAGGACCCACCACCTGGTAGCACAAAAAATTGTCATCAAGGGTACAGTCATTAATTGACTATGATATCAACGGTACAGACAATGGAAGGATACATGAGCTGTTTGTTACCCTGTTACAGTCACAGTCAACATCAATGGATGCAATATAGAGATATTGCTATAGAGGAGATCAGAATGCCCACAAGGAGGCAGACTGGTTCTCTTCTGGACAATACAGAACATGAAAGCTGCAACACTGGAAAACATAACTTGTCGGTTATGGAATCTGATGGCTATGTGATGTGAATATTTTCCTCTCTAATATGGCCATCTAATGAAATTAGGGATCCCTTTCTGTCAACACTCCGTTTCTTCCTCAGAGAATGACAATCATTTCAGCTCCAATATTTAATTCCTTTGACCAAACTATTCACTATAATGTAAATCTTGTGAGAATGATTGTGCATACTTTATAATATGTAAAAGGTAATCTCTTGTGGACAGACCTACGTAAACTGACCAATCACGAGACTTTGATTCTGGGTTGATTGAGATTGTATAGCATGTAATGGAAAAGTGCTTTCAATATTTCTGTTTGTATTTCTTTTGTCAATTTCAATACATGCATACACGTCAGTTTTTCCTGATAATTTCATAATTGGAGGAAAAGACAATTGTTCCTATACTGGCATCAAGTTTAAAATTAAGTAAACGTTTGATGTAAAATCACTTATATTACCATAGTTATTGTTGCATTATGTACAAAGACCAAAAACTGTGTTTAAAATATTTTATTTGTTTTAAAATATACATCAGTTTACAAATTCTGAAAATAAAATTAGTACAGGTTTAACAGTCTTTTTTGTAAAGTTTTGTCTTTTTTTTCAAATATTTTTTTTTAAGAGGGAGAAAATTAAATCACATGATACAGCAATATGATCATGGAAACTGACCTGCTTACATACAAATCCAAAGGAACTCTAGAAACCAATGAAATTACTGACAGTACATTGGGAGTTTGAGAAATATGCAACAGAAGAAAACAAACATAACAGAGCACACATTTGTCAGTAAAGAATAATCAGATTGCCACAATTAACTCCATGCTAGACTTGTAGTCACAGACTGTGAGTAAACCCAGTCAATGTCCTGGACCTGGGACTCAACAACATTCTCCTCAGGGCTGAAAATCCTGTAAGCTACCAGACTGCAGTATCCAGGACTGAAATACCCCAGTTCTAGATATAACAGTATTCATCCCCATTAGGCACAATCACACAAACACTGGAGAAAGCTTTTCCTCACATAATTTTAATTGCACCTGCAGCCAAATAAGAAAGTGCTGAATTAGACGACATTTGTCTGAGAGTACATTACATTAATTAATGTCAACTGGAAACCACGACAACTGAATGTCATAAAAGTAGACATTGTGAAAAAGGAAAAAAAAAACATTAAAAGCAAATGAAGTGACAAGACAGTGACAGCATATACATTATGTTGGTGTTCCTGAAATGTCCCGCTTCCCAGGTGACGACTGTCACCTAGGAGAAATGCATACGGAGACACAGCACAAAATAGCTCAGATCATATAATTTCGCTCTGCGGAACATTACACAGTAAAATCTGCCTCGATATTTAGAAGTAGACCCAAGTTTATTGCATAATGTCATTTTCTTAATGCCTCAGTGAAATCCTTGCAGATTACTACGATTTCCAATAAAGACCCGGACTCAAGCCTATACAGTTGCGTCTGGTAGCTTAGCGGTTAATGCATCTGACCAGTTAAAAACATTTTTTTCTTTTAAACCCCCGGGTCAACAGGGTGAGAACTTTTATCATTCAGTCCTTAAACAAGGCAGTTAATCCCAACTGTTCCCAGGCATTTTCTGCGGCATTTAAATTCTTTAATGGGGGGGGTTAAAAGCAGATGACAAGTTTTGGTTGTGCAATCCTATTGGCACGAAGTAGACATGGCTCCCATCAACAACAGTGGCTGGCAGTTTCAATTCAACTCGCACTAAAACCTACACTGCACCTTTGGGAGAAAGGTCATCGTCACTAAAGGTTTACCACCGAGACCAGTGCGTTTACTCCAACACGGCTGAACACGTCTGACAGCAGCGACACCCCCGAGCTGACATTTCTCTACGTTTCTCACAAAAATGTGATAAGCTCCACATGAGAGGAGCATCTTCGAAAAGTGACCTTGGATAAAAGAAAGGGATGTGTCAGGAAGAGACGTGTTCAGTTATATTCATAAAAGAGAGGTCATTAATGTTGCAGGAGACAAGATGTAAAGGCCTATTTATACTTGGGAGTACATTAGAGTCGTGCGCATTTGATACTTTTTTCTTTTCCATTTCCGTTTTAGTATTTGCACGACTCCTTGTCTACAGCACATCTGATGAGCCCATGAAATATTAAAAACGTACATTTTCACGTACAAGACCATGACAGACTACCCTTCCTTTCTCTTTTTGATTTATTAGAGACCTATTTCTGAGAGTAGTAAAACATGAATAATTTAGCCAATGGTTGTTGCATGTCTATTAATTACAGGCTATTAACAGCACATTCATACATAATGAAACGACCAATAAGCAGAATGTTAGCAATAGACAAGGGGTTTTCAAAAAGTCTGAGGGGTGTGAAAGGGTGGAGTAACTTCCCAGTCTGTCACACTGATGGAATAGTGTTGAATTATTCACGGCCAGGAGTTCAGCAGAAAGCCTCTAGCGTTTTGGATACATTATGTGGACAGCCTTTCTTACAGCCTTTGGGACTCCTTTGCACAGAAGGGAACACAGTTACCTAAAATATGACTAGCGGCTTAACAGTACTTAACCAAACAATGCTGCCACTTGCCAATTCTTTGATATGAGTCTCAAATGTTGGTCTAAAAATACCGGTTTTAACAGGGAGAGCCTGAAAGCCACATCTACATGTAGGTTAGAATACAACGAGAGAGTAGGTTAGAATATAGTGTGAGATATTAAATAGGAATATACTGTTACGGTAGTGTTTGTATCAGCAGGCACCGACTGCCAATGGACTAGAAATGATAGAACACTCATCAGCCCATGAACAAATTCAACCAGACAGCTTAGATTCAGATCCGTGTGGATACAAAAGCATGTCTGAAGGTTGAGAACACTGCATGACATGTGTGACTTTATAGTGGATTACTGCCTTGTTCAGAAAGCCAATGCAGAACTCCCACAGTGAACTGTCAATCTGAGGTCGATAAAACAGCAGGACTCTATCAGATTTTATAACCACACAATCAAAGAGCCGTTTAAAAGGCCAACATGATTTTGCTTCAGTAAGACATCCTTACGTACTAAAGTTGAGTGTCTGAAGCTGAGCAGAATTAATTTCAATCAACAAAATCATTTCTGAATACAGAATATACTGGACCAAAAAATATATATACAGAACACAATCAAAAATCAATCCATGAGATAAAACAAATCTAATGGTGTATTAATTCATATTCTCTAATCAAATTAACAGGAGAATGAAACGGACCTATATTGAAAATAAACACTGCATATTGTAAACCTTGATTACATTAGCTGTTATATTTGGAAAAGGACATAAATAACACCTGGTTTTGTCAATAGTTCTGAACTCTCCAGGCCAGGAAGTCTAGAATCTGAGCTCAGATAAGCAATGAAATCCATAAAATGGTGTCTAAACAGAGGGAAATGTAAAATTCTAAAAAGTTTACTGGTTGCTGCTATGGCATTCCTCCATGAAATGAGCATCCACAACAGACACAAGGCTTCACACTGTAGTAATGACCCAGATAAAAAAACATCCCAGTTCATGAATTTTCAAATGCAACGGACCACCTAAAAATCTAATCGACCAGCCCACTTATACAGTGCTGGCCTTTAGTTCTCCCTATGATTAATCATACTCTGACATGTTTTGGACACATACTCCTGTGGTTAATTCAGTGAGTTAGAAATACATACAATTGCATTGCCGCAGGAAAGGTACACAGTGTGAATTGACGGCCTCTTCAAGGAGAACCCTTTCCACCCATAGTCCAGTGAATACTTCAAACTGAAATTCCTTGAGAAGAATGGCTTGTTTCTATTGAAAAAAAGCTGACAGCATGTTTCAGGACATTCGGTCCTTCCTTTGTTATACTCCATGTGCTGTAGTAATGTTAACAATTGATCATAGTTTCTGCCTGTTTGTTCCTTGAAATGAAAATACGGTGATGACAAAATCCAATGACAGCTATTATAAACAAACAAAAAGTAAAATTGAAAAATCTAGTTGCCAGGCTAAACAAACTACTCGCTCTGGCAAATCGTAGGCCACACCCAAGGACATTGGTTTCTTCTAAGAAATAATAATAACCTTCAAGCTTATCAAAACTGTCTGACTGGTTCCAGAAATGTATGGGTTCGGTCAGAGCCAGAACACAGGTCGGGAAAGCTAAATTTTGGCGATGATTTCTTAAAGATGATTTGAACATACCACATTATTGTAAGACCATAAATGTGAACTAGGACAGTCCGAGACTGATGTATACAACAAAATGAAAGGGCAACGAGATCATTATCTTTCCTCAGCCAACAATTATAGGGTACACAAATGTCTATGGATAAATACACTCTAAATAAGCTGCAGGTTACAATGAACAGAAACACTGACTTCTCATCACCATAGCATCTTCGAATATTTTAATTTAGAACACCATAACACAGTTGCTCAAAAATCAAAAAACCTCAAAGTATTTGAAGAGAAAACAGAAATGATAAGAGAACATATACAATAATAGAAAGACAAACCCAAAAGAAAACAATTCAAATCCATGACAACTATACCGATTGAAGACTTAAAGTGAGATCTTCCTTTTCATTGAAGAGCGCTTCTGAGAGTGGGTTCTTACCAGACTGCTGCACAAAGCACAGGATCCAGAGGGGGTGTCAGGACAGAGATTTTCTGGGAACTCTGTGGTTAGAAACCCCACTCAGACAAAAAGGGATAGGCACTGAGAGTCTATGAGGGTCTGGTCCATCGATGATTCCACACCAGAAAACAGCATGCGCTTGCACGTTTGTACATTCAGCGATGGAAGGAAAGTTCTCGTGTTATCAGATGCCTGCAACACATTTCATTTCTCCAGGGGGATAATTCAGCGTGAAAGAGAACCACTCTTCCTGAATATCAACAATCATCTGAAGTGGCGAGGTGAAACATTGCTGCGACGGGGCTGTTCCATTAGAAAACAAACACTGGCTGAATGTTTACACAGGATATGACACTGTATGGCTATATCCCAGAGTGCCCTTCTCTCCACAACAGTTCAGAGTGTCAGTGACAGAAAACAAACCTCACTCACAAACTCACGTACTGTAGGACTTTTTTTCTGCTACTGGAGGAGATTGCAGGATGCAGCCCAGTTCAGTGCTGACAGAAAGATTGCTGCAAGCACTGCCGTGTACCTGACAGCCAGACGTCGCTCACATCTTGAAAGAGTAATCAGCTCTCGAATGAAGGTTAGCAGAGAATGAGTGCGTTTCCCGTCCTAACTCAGGGGAGACCACAGTACGGACAAAGAAAAGACCAAGTACGTTGGTCTACTCTAACCCTTTCCTGGTAAGAACGTGGTACGCAGAGAAGAGACACTGTCAGATGACCACTGACGTAAGGGGAGGAAGTCCCCTGTTCTCAGTCCAGCAGGTTCCCGTGCTCCTGGGCTCTGGTCAGGCTGTCTTTGCGGTGCAGGTGGTGAACCCCCATCCTCTTTGGGCTCTTCAGGGGCCGTCCTGGGGTTGAGGAAATAGCAGGCAGGGGAGGGATGTTCTCTGTGTAACCCTCTAGGCCTGCAAGGACCCGGGGAGCGATGATAGGGAATTCCTGTGGCAAGATGTCTCTCTCCTCAGCGGAGCTGCCCACTGATGCCGTCTCGTCCGCAAACTCTTGGCCCTTGGCCTCTGCCGGACTGGTCTCCACGGTGACACCCGTCGATGCAGTGTCGCCACTGCCGTCATCTTGGTTGTTGCCCGGCGGGTCCAGGGCCATCAGCAGCCGCTCGCTCTCCTCCGTGGAGAAGTCGGCTCCGTACTGCCCTCTCCTGGTGCGGAGGTCAGCCATGCTGCTGGTGTCAGTGTCTAGGCTGGACTCTCGGCTTGCTGTCCAGCTTCGTGTTGAGGACCCTTCCTCCCCGTCTGAATATGCCCCCCGTAGGGGCCCTCTGTCCAGACCCCCGCCTCCTGGCTTGCTGGTGCGTGTCCGCTCAAGGTCCTTGACTGTTTCGCTGCTAAAGGAGGTGCGGTTGACCAGGGTGCCCTCGGAGGCCGGGGCCATCTTTTCCACAAACATGCGCTGCCAGTTGGCCAGCAGGTCCTCTTCAGAGCTGCCGGAGCTGGCGAAGGCGCTGGGGGGCTGAGGGGGGCTGCTGAAAGGGCTGGATTGGCTGGAGATGGGATCTGCTGTGTCCAGCTGTGTAGGAGTGTGACAGGGGTCACGCTGCCCACCTCCCCCAGAAGACGAAGATGCCCCGGAGCGCCAGCCCCCATCTGAGACTGCCGGGCTGTTGGGCACGGTGCGCTGGCGCTCGTTCTCCTCGTCGTTCTGCACCAGGCTGAGAGAGATGGCTTGGCGTGTAGCGTACGTACAGTTGGGCAAGGGGCTGTTTTTCGGGATCTTCACCTTGTCGTCTGAGGAAAACTCGATCACCTTGCGTCCGGGGTAAAGCGGGTGGGGTGGAGGAGGTGCCGGGTAGGGGTTGAGCTTCTCAAAAGCTCCGCCCCCCTCTTTCCCTTCCTCTCCAGATTGGCCGTCCGCTGACAGGCTGCTCTGGCTCCTGCACATGCCATTTTGCTGAAGGATCTCCTGTGCCGGGGCGCTCTGGGCCAAGGCCCTGCTGTTGTGGCAGGGGGCCCCGTTCTCTCTACCATCTCTTCCTGCCTCTGCCTGCGGCCCCGTCATGTCCACGTGCACAAACACGTCCTCGGCCTGGGGCCGGCCCGCGCTGCTGCTGGACTGGGCAGAGTTGAGCACCAGAGGCTCGGGCTTCTCCAGGACGCGGGCGATAACCGAGGTGGGCACCACGTCGGCGGGCGTCAGGCTCAGCGTGTCGGGGTCCTGGCCCTGGGCCCCCTGGGAACTCTTATCGGGTAGACTGGCCTTCATGTGCTTGTTCACCATGTCCTGCAGCTCATAGGGCAGCTGGAAGACAAGAGGACATACACAAAACATGACAGGTTTTTAAAGACATGGATAGTCATGTCAATACTAAATAATATTTTGTACATTAGTATTATGGTTACAATCCCCTCCTTGGGAAGATGTTTCAGAATTTTGATCTAGACCTGAATTCACACATCCGTTCTCACTAATCAAGGGCTTGTTGATGAGCTGATTTGGGTGTGCTAGCTCAAAACATTTAAATAACTGGGACCGCTGGGGGGCCCCGAAGAGTTTTGAGAACTACCAATATAAAGTACAAACTATTACTGAGAACCTGTAAAGGAAATATTTTCTTATTAATAATACCAACTGCAGTATCTCCCAATTCTCTATCAGGATGGATTGACTTTTAAAAAGCTGCATCTCCTCAGTGCATTAAAACCTATATCACATTGCTGCGCTTCTTCTTAACAACTTGTGAATCCAATTTTGAAAACTTGAACAGGGAGCATTTACAGCCTCATACTTAATACAAGTTGAACCTTCCTAGTAACCAATTGGCAACAATTTAGCAATCAAGCCTCCCTCGAAAACAGACTCTGTGCTCTGATCCATATTGAAAAGCAGCATCATACTATAAGATAAGAGTGGAGACACCATTGTCAATTAAAGCTGCCGATTATTTCTGAAAGAGCTGCTGTGATCCCGTACTGTTTGAATCCCCTGTGTGACAGCAAGTGGGTGACTTAATCACTGTCTTTCTGGTGTTAAATAAGACTGAAGTAGAACAGAGGGAGGTCTTAATCACAATCAGCGATGGCCCCCGGCCCCTGCAGCCTCTTCCCATGGCACCAAATGTCCCCAGACTCCATTTCACAGGAACAAATAGCAGTGAAAACGAAATTGCAGTAAAAACGAAGAAAAGCTCACCTCAGAGAAGATTTTAACCAAAGGCTGGTGAGAAAAAATGAGAACTTAAGTTGATAGAGTAAAAAAAAAAGTCTGGCACCTAGAACCTTCCATCAGCGTGATACTGACTTTGACAAAACCAAGCAGAGGTATTGATTTGTGGAAAATGGCCAGAGAGAAGAGGCGATTCAACAGCTGCCTGATGCCCTAACGATCCTGGTGAGCAACGATCGGCCTGTCCACCCACCCGACTCCCGCTTCACTTCCTCTGGTCAGTGGGGCTGGATCAATGCCACAGCAGAGGCCTACCAGGATGACCCGCGTTCTAACCCTACTGATCACAATGGTTCAAGAGACATGCCTTTGCCCAATTACGGAGAGAGTGCTAACAAGCTGCCAAAAGTCCCAGGTCATGAGTCCTCATAGGCTAACAAGCAGCCATGGTGGCTATATACAGTGCCTTGCGAAAGTATTCAGCCCCCTTGAACTTTTTGACATTTTGCCACATTTCAGGCTTCAAACAAAGATATGAAACTGTAATTTTTTTTGAAGAATCAACAACAAGTGGGACACAATCATAGAGTGAAACGAAATTTGTTGGATATTTCAAACTTTTTTAACAAATAAAAAACTGAAAAATTGGGCATGCAAAATTATTCATCCCCCTTAATTTAATACTTTGTAGCACCACCTTTTGCTGCGATTACAGCTGTAAGTCGCTTGGGGTATGTCTCTATCAGTTTTGCACATCGAGAGACAGCAATTTTTGCCCATTCCTCCTTGCAAAACAGCTCGAGCTCAGTGAGGTTGGATGGAGAGCGTTGGTAAAAAAAAAGTTTTCAGTTCTTTCCACAGATTCTCGATTGGATTCAGGTCTGGACTTTGACTTGGCCATTCTAACACCTGGATATGTTTATTTGTGAACCATTCCATTGTAGATCTTGCTTTAGGTTTTGGATCATTGTCTTGTTGGAAGACAAATCTCCGTCCCAGTCTCAGGTCTTTTGCAGACTCCATCAGGTTTTCTTCCAGAATGGTCCTGTATTTGGCTCCATCCATCTTCCCATCAATTTTAGCCATCTTCCCTGTCCCTGCTGAAGTGAAGCAGGCCCAAACCATGATGCTGCCACCACCATGTTTGACAGTGGGGATGGTGTTTTGCTTTTACGCCAAACATAACGTTTTGCATCGATTTTGGTTTCATCTGACCAGAGCACCTTCTTCCACATGTTTGGTGTGTCTCCCAGGTGGCTTCTGGCAAACTAAACAACACTTTTTATGGATTTCTTTCAGAAATGGCTTTCTTCTTGCCACTCTTCCATAAAGGCCAGATTTGTGCAGTATACGACTGATTGTTGTCCTATGGACAGACACACCCACCTCAGCTGTAGATCTCTGCAGTTCATCCAGAGTGATCATGGGCCTCTTGGCTGCATCTCTGATCAGTCTTCTCCTTGTATGAGGTGAAAGTTTAGAGGGACGGCCGGGTCTTGGTAGAATTGCAGTGGTCTGATACTCCTTCCATTTCAATATTATCGCTTGCACAGTGCTCCTTGGGATGTTTAAAGCTTGGGAAATCTTTCTGTATCCGAATCCGGCTTTAAACTTCTCCACAACAGTATCACGGTTCTGCCTGGTGTGTTCCTTGTTCTTCATGATGCTCTCTGTGCTTCCAACTGACCTCTGAGACTATTACAGAGCAGGTGCATTTATACGGAGACTTGATTACACCTAGGTGGATTCTATTTATCATCATTAGTCATTTAGGTCAACACTGGATCATTCAGAGATCCTCTTTGAACGTCTGGAGAGAGTTTGCTGCACTGAAAGTAAAGGGGCTGAATAATTTTGCTCGCCCAATTCATCAGTTTTTTATTTGTTAAAAAAGTTTGAAATATCCAATAAATTTCGTTCCACTTCATGATTGTGTCCCACCTGTTGTTGCTTCTTCACAAAAAATTACAGTTTTATATCTTTATGTTTTAAGCCTGAAATGTGGCAAACGTACTAAATGTTCAAGGGGGGCGAATACTTTCGCAAGGCACTGTAGGCTTCGGTATTGTTCTAGAGACTTTGCCAACGAAACTAGATGTAGGAAGACTTCACTGAGTGTGTTTGAGACCTTTTTAGAACCCGACAACCCTTTAGAACAGAGCTTCTCAACCCTCTACTTAATGACCAGTGGACATTCCACGTATTTGAACTATTCCAGAGCTAGCACACCATATTCAACTCATCAATGAATTACCATGAGATTAATTAGGAGAATCAGATGAGATAATATGTGAAACATCTGACTTCTCTGAGGACAGGTTGGAAACCTGGTTGTATCAATATAGACCCTGCAGTCAATCAGTTTGATGTAAATCTGCATGGGTTGGCTGAAGCCTATGGTCATTTACATTTCAAAGCACAACCAACAGGAAGTGTTGGTGTTCGGCAAAATGTTTCAGAACACAAAAGTGGAACTTTCTCATAGAACGACCACAGGTGGAGCAGTGTGAACTGGAGCTCACAGCAGTCCATCCACTCTAGTGATTAGCCTCAGGAATGGGCCACTCCTGTCATGCCGTATAATTAACTTGTGTTTCCTAAGGACATCATCAGAAGCCAGCGAGTCTCCCACAGATGGCTGCTGCCTGCCTGATCAGATGATTTGTATACACCGCTACATTTCCGACCCCCTTCCAAGGAGTCATTCCACAGGATGACTCAACGCTCTGTCTGCCTCTCTGCCTGCCAGCATATTTGTCCGTCTGTCTTTCTGTCTCATGTCTGTCTTTCTGTCTGTCTGTCTGCGTTCGCCTGTCCACACCGCCGGATCTTTTCCCGAGGGAACTTCGTAACCATGGTTATCCACGTTTCTCTGGGTGTTTAGCTGATCTGCTTGTGTCAAGCTTCCTCTCTCCCTCAACTTTTTTCAACCAATGTAGGATGACCATTAACAGAGTGTTGCTTTTAGGTCAAGGCTTTGATTTTATTTAAATATGACATTTCAGGCATTTGTTTTTTGTATTGGAAAAAAAAGGCCTGATGTTGGTCAGTTACACCACTTACAAAAACTACCTCATTGTTTTTTACAGTACAATATCATCTAGGCACTAAATTACTAGTTGACAAGAGGCTGAAGCTGGCAATTTAACATGTTTCAAATGTGAAGAAGAAACTTGGACGTAATCAGTGAGTGTTTGGTTGCTTAACCTGGATGACTTTGAATGCATGAAACAGTTTGCATGGAGCACAAATAAGCTGATCATAAAACAAGGTGTGAACAGATCTGCAGCTTGTGGCTCCCACACGTACAATAATAAATCACACTAGGATTCTGTACAGATGAATTATACATCCTCCTAAAATACTCTTGGTTCCTTGGCTGCCAGTCAATGCCCTGCCATCTAGTGCATCGCCAATAATAATCCTCTAAAGACCACAACCACCAAATTAAGAGGGTGGCGTCGAGGCATACGGAAGGGGTTGAAGCAGCGGGTTAGTTTGTCGACTGGCGAACAGACCCCAAATCACTGAGAACATTTTCCATTTACTCAGGAGAAAGGTGTTGCTGGAGCACAAGTGGAAGGTCAAATTCAAGGTCTATTATATTGACATCTAGCAGATTACCATTTGAACTAAAGAAAGTAGATCTATAAACTGCTTAAGTTAAACTCTAACAAAGGGTTTATGCATCTCCAGTATTTCCAGACATAACTGTATGTATTTTAAAAATTAACTTATCAAAGTGACGCTCAGAAGAGAGGCCCCTCCCCTGTAATGATAGCATTGTTTAAAACAATTACCACAGAGCTCTGGATTTTATTTAATTAATTCTTAGGAAAGTGAAGGACAAAACAGGAATCTAATGGATTTTAATTAAAAAGACAGATTAATAGCACAATGATTTGGTGTCAATTGATTTGTTTAATCATACAGACTTCAAGTCATTTTTAGAGGACGTGCTAATTCCACTCGCGATCTCTGTGGTTAAAAAGAACTGACGGAACCAGAGCTGAATTCAGTGGTTGATTAGAGACAGTGATCCCACTATGAACTAAAAAAAACGGTCCGACATAACCCCCCTGGAGGTGAGAACAGGGAGAGATAGGTGCTTGGCTGTCAACAGCAGGTTCAGACAAGGATAAAAAATTATTTTTGGTATCGTCCTCCCAGGTACGTCATAGTGTTGATTGGCCGTCGCTCAAACAAACACGAAGGTCAGAAGCTGCGATGAAGCGCCAAGTCAAACTCTTTCTTCTCTGCCTAGTAGTCTCTGACGCCAAGGTCACACAAGCTGAAGAGCTACATGTTTTTTTTGGAAGGCGACAGCACTCCCCCATCTTTCTCTTTCTCTCTCTCTCCTCTCTTCTATGTCCAATTGTGTCACTGCGGAGTGCAAAACATATTCAAGCTCCAACTGTGGCACTGTCACAAAGGAAAGGGTTTTTATATGCGAGCCTCCACTACAGTCAGAGGTATACTTACGTCCGCAAACTTGTGGTTTCTGAAATGGGACTTATTGCACTTCAACAGCTGCACGGCCAAATTGCAATCTTGCCGATAGCGCTCCTGTCAGAAAGAAGAGCGGAACGAGGGGGTGAAAGGTCAGGGACGGGGAAAGTGATACAACATTTTAGAGGCACTTAAATCAACCAGGACATTTGTCACACTGCACTCAGACCCGATTCATTCTTTGAGCCATGTGTCTGGTCTACACAAGGCCTCAATTGTGACCACACAAACACAGGTTTTAGCAGACGCACAACTTAATATCAGATATTCCATGACTCAAATAAAGGACTGTGACAGAACACCCACGTTTAACTCCTCCAGCTTGTCAATGGTGTTCTTGGCATCCAGGAGTTTGTTGGTGAGATCCACTATTTCCTGGTCCATAGTCTTCTTGTCCCTCTCCACTTTACGGAGCTGTGGGTGGAGAAAGGTGGGTGGTAATGACAAACTGTTAGAGGTCAGTCTGCTACCTGGTTCAAACAGGGTTAATCACAGCCTGCGTAGTGACATGCTAGCGGCTGCACTTCAGAGCTAAGTGTGTACACTCATGGATTAAAGCACTTCTCCATCTCCTCCTCTAGCTGACATAGCTGAACAGGGACAAAGGCTGCTGCTGTTGTTATCCACTCAGCTCAGCAGGGTGTTTATGCAGAAACAAAGGCAGTACAGGCACTGGGTTTGTCTGACAAACACATCGATAGCAAAATATATGAAGTGACGAAGTGTGAGTCTGTGCTGAGTGCTACGAATGCAGTCACTCCCTCTTGCTCATGTAATGTATTTGGGGGGAAAATAAAAACCTGAAACTTTGAGCAAAAGTTTAGGTAACATAGCCTTAGGCCTTCAGGTGACATAGCCTTAGGCCTTCAGGTGACATAGCCTTAGGCCTTCAGGTGACATAGCCTTAGGCCTTCAGGTGACATAGCCTTAGGCCTTCAGGTGACATAGCCTTAGGCCTTCAGGTGACATAGCCTTAGGCCTTCAGGTGACATAGCCTTAGGCCTTCAGGTGACATAGTCTTAGGCCTTCAGGTGACATAGTCTTAGGCCTTCAGGTAACATAGTCTTAGGCCTTCAGGTGACATAGTCTTAGGCCTTCAGGTAACAGAGCCTTAGGGAAATGTTCATCAATTTGTTTTGAGGTTTATTTCAATCTGTTCGATCCAAATTATTGTTATATATAGGTATATCCCCTTTGTTAAAAAAAATATTTTTCACAAAGTCTAGACAACTTTTGATAATACATGATAGTTTCTAGCATGTAATTAGTTTGTAGGATTAACTACAATCATAAAAAGTCTGGGGGAAAAAGCCATATACAAATGGGTACTTTCCTCTCTTGGGTAAACGTCCCCTATGACAAAGGATTTCCCAATTTAAACATTGGTTTTCTCTGGGCTTTAGTATGTTCGCTCGCAACTAATAATCCCCAAAACTCTGAGCTGAAGAACAACCAAACCTATGCATGTGTTAATGTGTGTTGGCATATGAGGAGGCCCAGACGTAATAATCATATCTATACATCAATACATTGCATTAATATAATTCTCGTATTCATTACATACATCAGTGACGTCAACATGAGCATGATACCAAGCGTACCATATAAGAGGTGCCCCAATCAGACCTGTTGTTCAGTTCGTCTGTATATCTGCCGACACAATATCCCCTTCATTATTAGTTCACACACTAAGTACAATGTCTTTTTTGTGGTGGTCTTTCCTGTAGCTCATATGTACTATATTAAAATGTTAACGGAAGGGGGCAAGGCAGCGGGCTCTGAGCAGCTCTTTGCAGCAGTATCAAATCCAATCCTCAGAGGATGATGCTATAGTCACTACCACAAAATCACACCTCCCAGAAGAAAGGAGGCTCAATCTATAGTCCCATAGAGAATCGGTGAGAAAAAAACAACTGATAGACGATCAGAATGAGACTCTAGCTTCTACTGCATTACTTGCAGTGTCAATAATTAACCAACTATCTGGAAGAAAAAAGCTCAGCTGGAGGGAAGGGATGATAAAAGATGCAGAGACTGTACCCAGGCAGCTCCTCATTGCGATGCGGAGGCGCAGCTCAACCGGGCACAGTCATAAAGCACCTTAGTGGTCTCTACAAGAGCAGCGATGCTGCAGCGCATAACAAACCTGCGCCAACCCAAACAGTGGACGATTCAAAGGTGGATGGACTTCAGGCTAGAGAACTAAATGTGGGTGCACCTACAGAAACACACACCCCCCCCCCGCCATGGCCCAGCCCAATGTCCTGCCCCGGGTTGAAGCGGCGGCACACGCGGAAGGGCTAAGTACAGGATATTGAGAGTTGTTAGCCGGGAAAAGACATGAGGATGGAGTCACGTTGTAGTTCGGACAAGACAAGCAGAGCATTAATGACATGGTAATGAATGCACAAGATGGGGAGGATTGGGAAGAGGGACACAGAAGCCAAAAAAAAAAAGAATGGAAGGAGGACGCAACTGCGTAGACCCAGGTCTGACTGATTGTGGCCTGATGATGACGATGGTGAGACAGCCCGACATCAAGCAGCAGCATGGAGAGCAGGAGAAAATGAAAGACAGACAGAAGAAGACATGGTAAGAACCAAGACACCAAAAACAGAACATGCACAGAACACTTCCATAGAATGTTTAGCAAGATCTTGGGTGCTTTGTTAGCCAGTTTGGTTTCAGATTGAAAACAAAGGATATTTTTAATTGGTATACATTGGAAAAGCAGTCAAATGCCATAACATTTTAGGATGGAGATGCAAACAATCCAGGCGCTGTATAATGAACAGTTACAGAAATATAATGTATGTACTTTATTATCATAAATAATATTTGTTCCAGTCATTGTGGTTATTTTTGCGATACGTTATTAACATTTTTAGAATGATACCTTTAATAACAACTGAATTTCTATATAAATCTTTAAACAGAAAGGTCATTAGAAGCAACATTTTATCGGCTAATTATGGGCCAATAGCATCTGATTTGGCTTTATTGGTGCATCCTATTATGAATCAGCAAGGTTTGGCAAATTTAGGAGGAAACCTTCCAATCTCAGTTTTTCTACAACTGACTGCAGTGACACAATGCCTTAACCACATATTAGATAACAAGAAATTAAGAAAAATCATTTATATTTGTATTTAACAAACCCATGCTCTTAGTGTGCAGCTGTTCCCATGTCTGTAGGCTGTTTGTTCTTCAAATGTTTCTGTTGACGTGTGTACATGTGCATAGTCCAATCTTTCCAATCCAATTACATTGAGAAAAAGTCCCCCTTGGCCAAATACTCAATTGCATAAAAGGGGTATTGATTATTGTCAATTGTTATACTGTGGGCCTTAAAATGTCAACAGACTTTACTTGGGCAATTTTATTAAACACATTGTTTGAAAGAGAACGCAGGATTAAAGAGCTGTTCACTGTTAAGCGACCATGCAACTACTTGATTTATCGTTTTGAATTAGTTTACTTACAGTAGACTAAAAATGTACAAATGCAATGATTCTTCGCAGGTTACATTCAAGAGCACTTTCAAAATACACTGACCAGCCACTTCATTCGGTAGACCTGTTCAACTGTTTGTTGACACAAATATCTACATTTTTTAGATATTGCAGCAAGTAAATGCATTTAGGCATGTAGCCATGGTCAAGACAATCTGCTGAAGTTCAAACCAAACATCAGAATGGAGAGGAAAGGTGATTTAAGTAACTTTGAACATGGCATGGTTGTTGTTACTCTAGGGTTTACAGAAAATGGTCCAAAAGAGAGAATATCCAGTGAGCGTGAAAGTGAGTGAAAATGCCTTGTTGAAGGCAGAGGCCGGAAGAGAATGGCCAGACCTGTTTGAGCTGATAGAAAGGCAACAGTAACTCAAATAATCACTTGTTACAATGAAGGTATGCAGAAAAGCATCTATGCACAACACATCAATCCTTAAAGCAGATGGGCTACAGCAGAAGACCACAACAGGAAACTGAGGCTACAATTTGCACAGTCCAACCCAAATTGGAAAATAGATTGGAAAAACGTTGCCTGGTCTGATGAGTCTCTGATGAGTTTCCCCTGCAGCATTCAGATGGTAGGGTCAGAATTTTGTGAAAACAACATGAATCCATCCTGCCTAAAATCAACCGATCAGGCTGGTGCTGTAATGGTGTAGGGGATATATTCTTGGCACACGTTTGGCCCCTTAGTACCAATTGAGCGTTGTTTAAATTCCACAGCCTACCTCAGTATTGTTGCTGACCATGTCCATCCCTTTATGACCACAGTGTTCGCATCTTCTAATGGCTACTTCAAGGAGGAGATCACACCATGTCACAAAGCACACATTGTCTCAAAGTGGTTCCTTGAACATAACAATGAGTTGTACTCAAAATGGCATCCACATTCACCAGATCTCAATCCAATTGAGCACCTTTAGGATGTGGTGGAATGGGAGATTTACATCAGGGATGTGCAGCTGACAAATCTGCAGCAACTGAGTGATGGGATTTTGTCAATATGAAGCAAAAACTCTGAGGAATGTTTCCAGCATCTTGTTGAGTTTACGCCACAAAGAATTAAGGCAGTTGTGAAGGCCAGAGGGGGTCCAACCCAGTAAAAGCAAGGTGTATCTAATAAATACTTTGCCACTGTGGATGGTGGATGCCCAAATTTTACCAGCCACTTTTTATCCAACTCAAATATATAAAAAAGAACACACTATCATCTTCTATATTGCTTTAATACATCAAATTCATTATTAATATGGCTTATTAATATAGGCAAATTACAAAATAGGGGTATTTTGTGAAGACAAGTCTGTGACACTTTGATTTTCAGATGATTGACCAATTGTGCTAATCAGGTGTAGTATTTGATATCCTACTAGTACTTTTAGTCAGCTACTTTAAGATTGTTTGTCCAACTGTAGACAGTTTCACATTTGAGAGGTGTAAATCTTTGTTGTTGTTACACCTAACATTACATTATACCTAATATTTCATTTTACATTTGTAAATTCATTTTTTAATAATCTGTTTGGAAAACATGTCTGGGATTACTAATAGAATAATCCAAGCATTATTGGATTAAAAACAAAAATTTGACTACATTACAAGTGTAGTATGTTGAGGACAGTTTGGGACACTGTACCCAAAAAAATCACAATGGTACTTGTTGTCGCTACAGATTTACGTGCAAAAACAGCACTTCATTCCATGTTCCGTCTATTGGCTGATTTAGGGACCATCTACAAATTACATTGCTCAGGCTGGTGACATAGACTACTGGGATTTTCTCAGGACAGAAATCTCCATAAATCAATAAAATTACCTTTTCTCAATCTAATTGCTGTAATAGTTGCCAATGATAGGCTGTTACTACAGGTCATATGTTTCGAAAGGTAGATTTTACACAGAAAACATGTAATCCTCTTTCCAGCAATGGAACGCTAGCCAGCACAAATGCCAAAGAGGACGAAACACCAGCACACGCACTAACGCAGAAAAACACAGATTTTGGCAAAGCTAAATTGTTTACCCACAACTGAACAGGTTTGAATTGAGCTGTAGATAATGCCACAGTAAACATTTAATACGAATTCAGTCAGGATTTCTAACCTGTGGCAATGGGCAGTCAAGGTAAACAACCTCTAGTTGTGATTAGATCACTTGCCATACAGAGTTGACAAAGCAAAAATAATTAATTTCATTTCCTAATGACAGACTACTGTAGCTTGATTTTGTCAAACAGCCATCACAGGGAACCAATGCCACAAGCAAAGAAGCCAGTGCATCTACAGTACATTTGTATGGAAAATCAATATTTAGCCCTAGGGCACGTTTGCTTTGACTGAATGTGATTGGATTGGAGAATGGACATACAGTATGCACACACACATAATCAACACACATTTACACACACCAACTTAGGATATGGTTCCATTGAAAAATACGGTACATAATGTTTGGATTTGAAATCTAACAACTCCATTTGAGGTAGATAATTCTCAGCTTTTATTGCAAGGAGTTAATATTTGCTTCTGCCTCTTAGAAATGAAAATACTTTTTAGAAATAAAAAGTGGTATTTTAGACATTAGTCCTATCTCAGGGTACGGGCATGATATACATTTCCAAATTAGGCCCTTTTTACTATCAAAGACAACAAGAGAATTGATTGACGTGGCAGCCACTGATCTGGCCATCATGGCAACCTAAGAATTGCCAGCTATCAATTCTTTTCCATCTCTTTCCCTCCACCCACTTCTCCCCAGGCCATTGCTTTAAATGAGAAGCTGTTCTCAGTAAACTTGTCTGGTAAAATAAACCTGTGAACACGCCATATCATTCCTCTAAATCAACTTCTTTTACTTGAGGCCCCCTATACACAGCTGTCTTAGCAGTTGACAGAAAACAATAAGTAGCCAATTAGCAAGTCATATTCACACACGTTTAGACAGAAGGGTAAATATAATATCGGCCAACGGACTGGAGCCGTGTGCGTATGTCGGGGAATAAGGGAGGGGGAAGATTGTTGCCTGTTCTGACCCAGTCATGGTGCAGGCTTAACCTACATCCCAGGCGTTCCTCACCAAATCAGTATTCTAATCTCTGTCCTCACTCAAACTATAAGATGAAAGAGCCTGACGCTGGGAACAGCATTTGCATTTCTAGACATGTTTTCCCCATTTAGCTGGCACTCGCATTTACGATAACTTTTTCAATAACTTGTTTTACCATCTAATTTTTGTGGATAACTAGTGGTTTGCACTTTCAGTGTTCTCTGTAGTTCTGCTTGTGAAGTCTTTTACGGAAGGTAGTGGCTAACACATCTACACCCACCTCCTGGACAGTGCTCCTGGTCTATCATACAGTTGTTAGGGGTTATTTCTTCATAATGGTTAGCTTAGATTATCCACTCTTAGAGTTCTTCCATGACCTACAAGGCCGTTTCAATTTCCTTTTTTTAATGATGTCCAAACAGTTTTTTTTTCTGTGAACTTAAGGTTTTGGCTGTGCTCTCAGCCTCATACTGACTTTAATTAACACCTCTTTTATCCTGATGTTGTCAGGCATCACTAGCAGAATCCAAAGGCAAAACCTAAAATCAAGACTTAACATTGACAGCTCTCCTATGGCAGCACAAATGATGGGATGGAGCGCCGCTGATGGAGCCCTCTAGAAACATGCAGCCTACAGCACTATGAAAGAATTCAAATGCTTTTTGTTCTATGTTAAAATAGGAGCCAAGATGTACATCTAATAAAATAAAGTAGAACAAATTAGAACAGGTTTAAATAATAAATGTAATATATATATATATATATATATATATATATATACACATATATATATATACACATATATATATA
>JACXGM010003828.1:0-11489 GCA_016801145.1 Umbra pygmaea
GAGAGTGAGACCTGTGTCAGGACTGTGGTTAAAGGAGAGTGAGACCTGTGTCAGGACTGTGGTTAACAGAGAGTGAGACATCTGTCAGGACTGTGGTTACTGGGGATTGAGCGTTCCATTCACAGGAGAGTGTAATATGTGGAGATGCCTTGCCTCTCTGTGCACCTCTATCCCTCCCTTCTGATCTTACTGCAGTCAAGTCTTTAAAAATACAGCAGGTCTCCTGCACAGGCTTCATTCCATGTGACACACTCCTTCCGCCAAGTTCACCTCTGTTATTTCCCCTGTTCCACTAAACTCTGTTTCTGTCCACCTTCATCTCTCTCTCTCTCTCTCTCTCTCTCTCTCTGTCTCTCTCTCTGTCTCTCTCTCTGTCTCTCTCTCTGTCTCTCTCTCTGTCTCTCTCTCTCTCTCTCTCTCTCTCTCTCTCTCTCTCCCTCCCTCTCTCCTTCTCCCTCCCTCTCTCTGTCTTTTTCTCTGTCTGTCCCTCTCTTTGTCTCTCAATTCAACTTTCAATTTCACTCGCTCTGCCTCTCTCTGTCTCTCTCTGTCTCTCTATCTCGTTCTCTGTAACTCTCCTCTCCAAGGAGTTTGCATGGTATTACTGGAACATATTAGCAATTTATATCATAAAAATGATAGCCGTTTTATTTGTTCAATCTCAGACAGTAAAGCGATATAAACATACACATTCTGTACATTCGCTGATTTCTGTTGAAACTGACTGGTAAATGGAGATGGTGAGTTACAGAGTGGGGGGGGGGTGATTTGTTCCTCTCGACCCAACAGCGGTACCTGCCTGTTCAAGTGTGTTTTGCTTCATACGACAGGTAAAGGACTCAACTTGTTCTTTTGACCAACGTTTTTTCAGGATGCTTGGGGGCATGTGTGTTTGCGCGTGTAGCTGTGTGTGGGCCCGTCTGTTAGTGTGTGCCGTTCCCTCACACCTCCACTCAGATCTCATTTCCGTCGGCCGTAAAACATTGAGTTGTTAAATTTCTTTATGCGCCCTGTGCTCTCGCGCCCCGGGGCTCCTAGTGTGTTTTAAATTGAATGATTGTCTGCAGCTCTTGGATTGCTTAACCTCTGCAGTAGCACCTACCACTCCACTGGACGGTATTTTTAGAACTTTTGGGAGAGAAGGAAAAAATAGATGGATCACCATTTCTGGGGAGGTCCTTGGATTCAGTGTGTGTCAAGGGAGAAGACAATGTGACTCATGGCCTAGAGTAGGGTGTGTGTGTGGCCACTGTTTCCTTATTTATGACCCTCACCTCTGTCCATTCGACTAATTTGTCAGCAGTGGGGAAGAAGAAGGAAAAAGATGCATGGGCAACACCAGGGCGAGATTTTTTTTCCGGGCTCTTCCATTTTATGAGCCACTAAAGAACTCCCTCCGTTTTCCAGCTCCGCCTCCTGAAGACTCCGCCTCCCCTCCCCGCCGTCTCCTCCTCAGCACCTCCTCACCAGTAACTTGCTCCTTTCTCATCTCCTCCTCTTCCTCGGCCCCACTCCTCATCCCATCAGCACCCCATTCGTTTACAGACCCAGCTAAGCGTCGCTCTACGTCACGGGATGCCAGCAAAGGGCCTGTAGCAAATTGCTGCCATATAGCACCAATGGAGGTGATCGTTGTTTATTGGACGCACACTTAGCATGATTTCAGATTGGTAATAAACCATAACTTAAGCATATGAATAAGCGGAGAATGTGGTTACACTGTCATAACTACAATGGGAAGACATTACGGTGTTGTACCATGGGCATTTATCTGTAATTTGACGGCGTTGTCATGTGCCTCAGATATGGGCCCCGGGGCCAGCCCTCTCTCCATCAGTGACTGTAAATCCCTGTTTCATTTGCCCGTGCTGTCATCGCTAGCTCATTAACTGTTATTGGGGCCATCATGTGATGCAGGTTTTATGAGGGAACGCACTAGTCTGTCACTTGGTGTGCCTGTGCCCGTGGACAGGTTTGCGTGACTTGACTTTCTGGGCACGTTTGCTTTTGTTGTTGTGCATTTATGTGATTTTTATTTGTTTGTCCACACCCTGCCGTCGCGTGTGTTTATGTCGGTGGCCGTGTGGCTTCTTTCACTATACCCGACCACAGTATGGCACTCCTCCCCCAAATGGACTGGGCATACATGCGCTGATTAATAACGAATGTACTGTGTCTGGAAGCCAGTGTCCCTACAAAACAGCCACTCTGAAAGCTGCGCGCCTGCATTTTAATTCACGATCCAAAAGCTACCACCTGAAAGGGAACAGTATCCACCACACAGCATGGAAAGGCTGTCCTAACCCCCCCATCCACACATGCACACACATACACAAACACACACACGCCGTTTGAATACACTGCGGTGAATGACACGACGTGAATCAGGGGGGCGTCCACGTAAACTCAATCACAACGGCACAACAGACCATCCTCCAGGTGAAAAAGGTGGCTTGGAGCGAATGACCCCCCCCCCTCCCCCATGTTAAATCCATCTTTCTCACTTCTTAAACGGGGATCCACCGTCCTTGGTGCAACGGATCGACTCAGCAGGTTTTCTCCAACCCCTAAGAGCTCTGAGAGCTCGGAGCCTTTGACCTTATTGCGAAAGTGTACCCAAGGATTTTGTGGCCAAATAAACGTTGGTTTCCCAGCTGAACTGTGTGTCACAATAACTCTGTATGTTACAGAATGTCTCTAGCGGTCTAGGGGTTGTTTTCCAAATCTGTTATATACCGACTACATATTGGACATGACTGTCGGCCGTTGCTGGGTACACTGGTGTTGACGCCGGTCCGTCATAATGCAAAGCTTGTATAGATTTTCTGACATTTTATAGAAGTGTATAATCACTTAAAGAAGTCAGTGTGTTTTTGGCAGTACATTAACATTTCACGAATGGCCCGTGCGGTTCTTTAAACATGATTGGTTTCCTGGTATTAATCATCAACAACTCACTGAGATTTGTACCTCAAGTCGCTCAGTAGCAGTAATTTTCTTAAGCACACAATTTTAGTGGAAATGCGGTAAATGTATTTGCTGAAGTATATTTAGCATCATTTTGCCTCCACAGGGAGAAAAGCCTGTTTGCTGGCCAGTCTTGTTTGGCAGCTGGACGCAAATACATACAGAAAAAAGCACATTAGCATAAAACAGGCGCGTGGCAGCCAAAAGAGACATAATTACTATTGACAGAATTAACCAGCACATTAAATCCCCACATTAATTAGAAAGTCAAATGTAGAAAACTGTCAAAGACCAGAGACGGGCATCATTTGTCATCCATGTCATTGGGAGTTTTATGATAATCTGTTTATTTTAGCATCGGAAAACCTATTTCCATTCTGTTGAGTTGACCGTGCCAAGTGTTCGAACCCGCCCCCCAAAAATCTATCCTGGGGGAACCAATCACGACATGACGTGCAGTAAGAAAGGGAGTATGTGACATTAAATTAGGTTCTCATGTCAATTTACCAGGCAGACAGTTGATTTATAAATTAATTGATTGATTTGTGGATTAATTCACTATAATACATAAACAATTACCAGGGTGAATGGCGGTCACCTCAAATCACTTTTGCTTGTCACGTATTACTAATACACAGTGTTTCTTTCCCTTTCTTTTCCATGCCTACTGCTCCACTCGTCTATTGCCTCATCTTATCCAGGTAGGTGAATCTGTATTTAACTTCCTGTTTATTTTAGACTTATACACGGTTAAGAGCAAGAGTCATGGATGCTTGGTTCTCTGGTTTATATTTAGGAGCATAGGGGAGCCATTTTACTGTGAGGCAAATAGTCATATGAGTAATAGCCCTGTTAGGTAAAGGCATTGTATTACATGGAGAAAAAACTGCATGAAAACAACTGAAATATGGCCTGACAAAATGAGATCATATATATATATTTTTACATCAAACGTACAAAACGTAATTTATGTGTTGTATAATACATGAAAGAAAATACATATAAATGTAAAATACATAATTGACTAAGCGGCAGACCTTTATCCTTGATATTTTAGTAATGTTTTAAAAAAAGTGCCTCTATTAAGAGGGACCTTCAGTTAGTGCTTCCTTTGAAGACCGCCAGTTAGAAGAACCAGACATTGCAGTCAGGAAGTACCGGTACAACCCCAATTCCAAAGATGTTGAGACAGTATGGAAAATGCCAAAAAACTAACAAAAAGTATCATTTGAAAAATAATTTCATCCTGTACTATATTGAAAATACATTATTTACACATTATGTGACAGTCGACTGTTTACCACTGTGCAACATCACCTTTTCTTTTAATGACATTTATTATGTGTTGAGGTCATCAGATTTGAAATTAGTGTATATTTAAAAAAATTAATTTGATAAAGTTCAATAAACTTCACAAACATGTTATCACATACTCTGTTAATAATGTACTTTCAATATAGTACAGGGTGAATTTAATTTTCAAAAGACTGTGTTTTTGCATTTTCTACACTGTCCCAAAATTTTCAGAATTGGAGTTGTACATTTTTCCATTTCCAGAGACGGTTTAAGCTAAACTGGAAGTGATGCCTCCATGAAACAAGCACCTGTGTCCCATGCTGTCCTCCTAGTAAAGAGCCGCTAATCCTGTCTCCACTGTTATTATGACTTAGGTGAAAACATGTTTTTTTGGCAATTTCTCTAGCCGGCTTTCAGGGGCTGATGGGGGGGCTCTGTCATGGGACTATTCTGTTTGTGTGTGACGACAGTCGGGCACGGTGGAGCGAAGATAAACTATTTGAAATGACTTTGTATCGGATTGAATCCAGGTGTGTGTTTTATTTCCTACAGTCCTGGGGTGTCATACAGCATCATAAAGTATGATAGTTCTCTTTCTAGTTAATCTGAGCAGCCTCAGTCAGTGCGAGGGTGAAGGACTCACCCCATGACCTCCACGCGACAAACCCTGACCTTCCCCACCAGCCAGGGGTCGAACTGAGTGGGAGGTCCACACTCCAGGTCTAATGGAGTTGTTACACAAGCTTAGATGTGTCATTTGTGTTTGTGTGTATATTTGCTTGTGGGTTCCTGGCAGTAAATTACAGGGATTAGGTTTTGTGTGTGATGGAGAGTGGTACATGTTGGTGGGAGGAGGGCTGCTGTGTGTGTGTGTGCGTGCGCCCGGGTGCGTGTGCGTGCGTATGTAGGTTGCTGGGTGATTTTGGGGCACGGATCCTCTCATACAGACACGCTGTCCCCTCAGGTTGATGTGTCACCACTGGAGATCGCCTTCCTGCCACAAATTGTCACGGACACCTGGTCAAATGGACCAACCAAAGGTTTTCTACTCTCACTCTCCATCTCTTCGTCTCCATCGCTGTGGATTCTCTCTCTCCATCCCTCTGTTTATCCCCACCTGTTATTTCATCCCCTCACCTCTCTCTCTTTTGTTCATTTCTTGTCCTCTGGTGATTCTGTCTCTTTTTTCGTCCCCTCCACCACTTGTCTGCATGCAGTGTGAGACCGGGCCATCTAAAGCGCCTCTGAGGAGACAGACGGGGCAGCTAGGTGTGTCAGCTGCCATTCGGTGTCAGAGAGGTTCAGAACACGTTCGTAAGCGCTCAATATATTTCCGCGGAATTCTAAAATCATACTCAGCTCATCTCTAAACCTGCTAGCTTACATTTCATCTCTAGGAAAAATCAACAATGTATTTCTAGAATTATAATAGAATTTCAATATTACACACATTGTTAAAGTTTAGTAGGGACATAGTGTTCAAATTTTGGCTTTATTTTGTGGTTATTAATCCAACCAGGTGACCAGTGAATATTATATCACTATTCTGGGTAGATATCTCCACAGTCAGGCCCACACAGTGAAATCCTGTCATGATTGATTCAGAACAGTGTAAAAAGGCTGTCGCTCCCTGTCAAATGATAAAGTGATAGTATTTCTAAGAGCACCCTGACACATGCCCTTTGAGAGGGAAGGTGGGGGGGTGCACTTTCTTCCTCACTCTGCGTAGAAGCTCGGCTCTTTACATGTTGAGTCGTTTATCTATTCAAGGCGAAATTCATTTCAATTATAGCCCCCCTCTTTACCGGCTCGCTGCGATCGATCGCTGCCCCTGGCAACCCGAGGCATTACGCCTCTCCAGCGCACGTTCCTCCAGACACACCTTGGATGCTTCCCTCCATCTACAATGCCATCCTTCGTCGCCACAGTGTTCACGACCACCACCGTCAACTGTATGTACAAGCAGAACCCCACACACACACAGCTGAGCCCAACACACTTCCTCACATGTTTATTTCCATTTGTTAAAAACATTTTGTTCTTTTAACATCAGGGGTCTTCATTGATGATTTTTTTTTCCTGTGTGTGTACTGTATGTACGCGTGTGTGCCACCGAGCACTCAAGTTATATGATATGAGGCGGTGTGGTAGCGCGCTATGGGCTCCTACCTGATCAATATTATAAATGCCTCAACGGCGGCAGCTAAAGTCATCTGTCATTTATTGGGTTGGGCTAGGTAGCGTATTTATCAGCCTTGGCACCGCCCTCCATCAGGCATCCTTAAGTGTGTCATACAGGAGTGATTAGTTTAGGCAAAGCTGGGCTCTTTACACTGGCCTGAAGAAAACAGCGAGGCCGGGACGGAGATCAAGACATGACAGTGGAGGAGAGGCACTTTGGGAACTTGAAGGTCTGGTCGTTTGTTTCCGGGTGGTAAAAATGAGCACAGCACACTGTGCATCCTGGGCACTGTCCCCTGTGGCTGATGGAGATATGTAATCTGATTGGGTGAGTCTGAAGCGTGCACGTGGCGAGTTGGGGAGAGAGCAGGGAAGCGGGCTAAAGTTAAGTCACTTCCTGGTTGTGGAACAGCAGTTTTTTGTTGTTTTTGTTGATTTCTTGCCTATGCTGTTGACAGCCCGTTTGCCTTTGACAGTAAAGGAGAAGCAGGTTAATGGATACAAGCCCGCAGGCCTAGTGCATGCTGGGTAATTCGCTGCCTTGCCAAGCCCAAGCAGAAACAATCTTGTGATACAAACTGATAATTCCTAACCGTTATGTATTGCTCAACCCCTGGTAGACAGACAGACAGATAGTATATTTATACTATAACCAGGGGTCATACAGGGGGGGTCTTTAAATGTTGAATTAACTGTACGGCCTGTCAGCCACCAAACACATCTCCTTCACAGACCCCTCCCTCTAAAGGGTAGATTGTAAAACTATCTTTGTCCATCTGTTGGAGGTTTGAAACACCCCCTTTTCACCTCTAGCTGTCAGTTTGTTGTGGTTAGATCTGTACTGTCTATAGAGGCTGAATAAATGAATAACGCGTCAGCATTATTATTGGTGGAAGTTAAACCCCATGTTCACATGAAAGTTACTAAAACACCTGCTAAATATGAATAGACATTGAACCTGGATATTTTTGCGGGTTCCAGTTCCACTTAAAATGGTGTCTTCAAAGATAGAATAATATTGTTTTAAACTGGAGCTGTGTCCTTTTTTCATTATATAATATAAAGAAATGTAGACATTCTACACAGGATAATAATATTATTCACTTCATTAATTGCGTATTGAATACCACCCAGAGGCAATTCTATAGTCTTAAGGGGCCCTAGGCAGAAAATCTGGGATTTCAGGGATTTTTGTTTCGACGCTGCTGTCAATGCTGCGGATTCTATATGGTCGCCCCTCGGGGGCCCCCCAAAGTGTTGGGGGCCCCAGGCATTTGCCTGCCTTGTCTGTCCTAACGCTACAACTCTTGCTTATTGTGGAACATACTGTACAGTTTCCTTTTTTAATGCTGTATTTCACTCAGCAGTAACTTGACCAGCACACGTCCACTTTTATCATTATAACTGTTTTAGCTATTCACAATTGTTAACATAAACTTGACAGAAGGAACCAAAGTAGAAGTACAAATCAGTTGTTTTAATGTATTGTTTTTAAAGTACCTCTCTGCTGGTCTCTTTGGTTTAATTGGAGAGTTTACTTTTTACACTCGATTTGTTGTTTAATGTAGGGCTAAAGTGTGCCTGTTTACATGATGTCAGCACCTACATTGTATCTTTGCATCACAAGAAAGACTTCTTTGAATTCTGTCAGTTGATGTGGATGTCAGGAAGGATCAGCACAGCCATCATTAAGATTTACTGATGTTTACAAGTGAAGTCACAACACCGCGCTCTAAGTGTAATCCCAGCCTGCTTGCATCCCAGGTTGTGAAGAATGGGAGTTCATTAGCCTAGCACCTTCTTGTAGAGGGGTTCCTTAAGACATCGAACTTTGTCTATGTCATGATAGTCAGTTGTCCGAGCCTGTCTATTGGTTGTAAATTCAATCATGGAAGGATAGATGGTGAGCATAATCATCCGATACGTGATCCGACTAAAGGCTTCCGTGTTGGATGAGCAGTGCAAAAAAGAATCGGCGGTTCTGCAACATGTGGTTGGATGAACCGTGTGCACGCCCCTCACCATCCTGCATCTGGCCGACAAGGCAGGGTCAATGGGAATTGGGAGGTGATAAAATTGGGAAAAATTAAAAAGAATAAAAGAACAACTCTTTGTCGCACTTTAGCGACTCCTTGTGGCAGGTTGAATAACTGCAAAATCGGTGTTTCCTGCACACACGTCAATATTTACATGTTGATTACGAGGCAAAAAATGAAAATTACAACCACTGTGTGTGTTTGTGTAGAAGGAATGAGAACATCAAATCACTTTACATACATCAAACATATATTTACATATATTTTACATATATCAAAGCATATCAAAATACTACCTTTTTTTCATGTTCTCTTTCCCTATCATGTTGTGGGAAAATGGGAGACTGGGAAGCCCCAGAAGATATTGTCCTAGCTGCTCACGGGAGACCCCAGGGAAGCTTGTGTGAAGGGGGGGTGTATGTATTTGAGGGAAGGGGAATGAGTGACGGCAGTTTGATATGTTGATGTGACACTTGCTCGTTGTCACCAACACTAGCTAATGAAATTACAATGAACCCTGGGAGGTCTTGGATAGGCTGAGATACATATTAAACTGACAATTCCTCAGCGAGCCTCAGACAACACGCCGTGCAAACATCGGGAGAGGCTCTGAAGAGAAACCGAGAGAGAAAAATATCTATGTTAAGAATTATTTTTTCATTCATAGATACAGATTGAGCTACAAAAAACATTGTCTTCCTGTGGTTTTGACAGTTGGTGTAACTTTTTGAAGAAGTAACACATTTCTACTAACGTGACTGTTATTTTACTTAAATATTGGTCTTCTTAATCCGATTTCATGTTCCATTTCCCATGATGTAATATTTGTTGATGCCTGTCCATTATACAGGCAGTTGTATTTGGATCAAGTCTGTGTACACAGGCTGCTCGTCTTGAGAACGTCCCAAGTCTGCTCTCTCTAGAAATACGTTTTTGCGTGCCAAGAAACGTAGCCCTGCCCGCCACCATACCTGCTCAAACAGATGAGGGTGGCAGACTTGGCACCACTGCCAGCCACTTATAAATCACTATACGCCTGTCTCGCACGTACAAACACACATACACATACACACACCAAGGCCTTATTGTGCATCTGCATCATCGTCGGCTGCTGCGTTTGAACAGGCTACAGCCTTTTGTTTGCCATCTAGTTAATGTAGGCTGTGCTACCTCCAGCCTATTTTCCCTCAGATTGAGCCAGTCCCTGTTCATTCTCTTGCTTTTCCTCTCTCCGTGTAGTTGCTAGCCATTTGTGGGTGTGTGTATCGAGGGGGGGGGTGTGTCACTGGTGGCCACAGTGGAACCCAGATGTAATTAAAGCGCTGTCAGCCTGATGTCAAAGGTAAACACACGCACACCTTCTGTAGCCTGGTGGCTATGTGCAGCCGCCTCAGTGTGCATGTGAGGTGTCAGGGTCGTGCGCACGTATCTGGCCCCCGCAGATGTTGAAATATGGCTTCCATATTTCACTGCTGCCCCCCCGCATTTGTAAATGCCAAGCACCCTGCTTCTGTCCCCTGGCGCACGTGGATGGATAATGCAAAAGATGGACTTTAGCTTTTAAGGAATTGATGAAATAATCCAGAAGTGGATTGTTTGAGGGGAGGAAAGATATTGGGGGAGTTGTATTTCAACACACAAACCCTAAATAGTGAGCTGTGCCCAGTTTTATACTGTAAACAAAGATGAATGTTCTGTTAGCATCCAGTAAACAGGGCCATGTTTTACTGTACATTCCCTCTGCTGTAGAGAGTATTGCATCTCCCAGAACACTTGTGCTGGAGAGGAGGTGTTTTAGCTCCGGCTAAGAAGCTTCTGATAATCTGTTACTCCTCAGAAAAAGAGAGTTTATCATAGGGTGTATGATGAGAGGTCCAGTAGCAATGAGAAAGCTGGCCTAGCTCTTTTCCCACACTCCCTTACTCACTCCCGGGCCGCCACAGTAAATAGCTATCCTGAAGTGAATTTATAACTGCCACTTCATCTGACAATCAAATGCTATCACTGACGTGTCACTGTCTATCTCTTTGGCCCTGCTAGCTGGTGCGTCGGGTCGTGTTTGGGGGGAGTGCTAGCTCGGAGGAGGGAGGTGGCTGCATGCTAACTGGATCCGATCGATGAGATGTTGTAAAGAGTAGCCCATGTTCTCCCTTCTCAGCCACACCCCTCCCTCGCTCCCACATCTCATTCAAGATGTTTTTCTTTTCTTCCCCTTAAACTACCCCCCCTTTTATTTTCTTGTGTGGGATGGTCCGAGTCAAGCCTCTCCGCCTGTTGTTTGATGGGCCGCTCATAATGCTCAGACAGGGAATCACTGCACCTGTCTCTTCGTTTTGAATCTCTCCATGGCTCCACCTCTATTTTCATGTCATCATCTGTCACTCACACCTCTCTTAACTAAAATTCCAGTAGATCTGACAAGTCCTACAGGATGGTAGCTCTCCAGGACCGGGGTTGGAGACCCCTGCACCAGAGCATTTGTGTTTGTATCACTGTTTCAATAGTTATTTGTCTATTTGTGTTTTTGACTGTATTAATAGTTTTCCAGTTTGTTTATTTACCTATAGTGATAGTTATGTATTATGTAGTGATTTTTATGTATTGGTAGTTATTTAGTATTTAGTTGTATTTTTCTTAACTCTTGTTTTTTTAAATTGTGTATTATAATAATAATAATAATAATACTTTATTTTTATAAAGCGCCTTTAAAGTAGCTTCTCAAGGCGCTTTACATAGTAAAACAAAATTTTTAAACACGACCAACACAGGGAAAAATAAAAATAAAAAATCAAGTAAAAGCTAACCTAAAAAATATTGTTATTTTGTTTGTATTATTGTATATTACTGTTTTTGTTTAATTGGGTTGATAGTCATTTATGTATTAGTGTGTTTGTTAACGCTATTGATAAACACTCTAATATAAAATAAATAATTGTGTTGGTAGTTTTTGTTAAAAGAATTTGGAGATTTTTGTTGTGAAAATTTGTTTTGATATTCTGTATTACGTTT
>JACXGM010003828.1:16788-40397 GCA_016801145.1 Umbra pygmaea
CTCTCTCTCTCTCTCTCTCTCTCTCTCTCTCTCCCTGTGAACGAAATGAATAGTTGAACGAAGAAAGAATATTGATCATGTTTTATGGGCTGGCCAGTCAGGCTGTCTGAGAGACGGAGAAGAATGGTGCCATCGAAGGGAACGACTGCCAGTCGTGTTTTTGTTCGAGATCCTTCATCACGGCGCTTATGTCCAAGGTAACAATCAATCTATCAATAAAGCAAACAAAAACAAAGAGAATAAATGATGCATCGCTCCTCCCTTGCTGCAATGAAACAATGACAAACAAATGGATTCGAGCGAGCCCACTTTTAAACGCCGCTCGTCCACTAAATGCAATTCAGCCTTATCTACCCTTTGAAGACTCCTCTTTCCAGCCTGAAATGATTGTTTCACTCAAATAAACAGATTGAATGGATCATGCGTTCTTGGTGTACACTGAAATAAATCTTCCAAATCAATTTTTTTTCCTCTCCCTCAAAAGCAATTTCTTAGGCAGCCTCTTTCTGACTGCGGAAGCATAAATGTACTCTCAGGAGTGAATAAATCTCCCTTACAGATCATGTCAGGTGTGGGGTGACGAGAAGGTACGGGAGAGACACGAAGCCTGCGTGGGTTTTGCATGTACTTACCTGCGTGTATTTACCTGTGTGTACTTACTGGTGTGTTTATGCACGTGTGTAGGTAGAAACGCATGTTTCCAGGGGTTAGGAGGAGTCCAAACCTGTCGCACGGCTAACGGATGCCTCTCATTTATCTGGAATGGATGATGATTTTTTTGTCCTAATTGTCCATGTTTCAATGTTATCTAGTGTCCATTTCTGCCTACTGTGTACTGTCCTTGATAATACATCCAATAATATGCCCCCAGTTACCAGTTATTCTCAGAAGGCTCAGGTTTCCCTTTTTCAATCCCCGTGTCTTCTAATGTACAGCCCCCTCCCCCATATCTCTCCTCTCTCGACCGCCCCTGGTTCCTCTCTCACTTGTGAGTGGGTTAATAATCATTAGTTTAATAATCATTTGGAGCGTGCCCCTAATGAATTAAGTCACTCGGACTAATCGCTTGCCACATTTCAAGATACAAGAAAGCGAGAGGGGGGGGAAAGGAGAGGGATGAGATGGGGGGATGAGAACGCGTCCCTTTAATAGCTGGTAGTGGGGGGGATGAGAACGCGTCCTTTAATAGCTGGTAGTGGAATTTTAAAGAGGCAATTAGGACCACTTAGGATGACCACGCACAGCTTGTTTGTTTTTCTCCAGACCTGATAAATCTTTGGCCTGATGGAGCAGGACCAACCAACGCTTGTAAGCCTCCTAGACTGAGAGAGAAACAGAATGAAAAGAGATATGGATTAGATCTGGAGAAATGGGGGTGGTTTTGTTATGATGGGACCAGATTTTTTGTTTTTTGTTTCTTTGGTATCGTTTGACTCGGTTACGTCATGTTCATTCTGTTTATAGTTACTCAAGTGGATATAAGAATACATACAAATCTCAATTTTGTTTCTTTTTCCTTCAATCTGTCTGCATAGGTCTGTCGGCAAGACAGTTATTTCACATTCTGCGGCTTGTAGTTAGCTAAATAATCAGTGTGTGAATAGCAGGAGAGAAGTATTTAGACAAATTCATAAATATTTTATTCAAGTGCAATTACTGAAATATTTTATGTTTTTCCAAGTAGAACATTTATGATGAATGTAGTGTGAAATTTTGTGGGAATGTGTGACATTTTTACACATCATCATACAGTATGTTCATATGTTTTTTCTTAATCAAAGCCTAATCAGGATTAATTTTGACGTGTTGAGACTCATAAAAAAAAATCATCCGTATTGCTTCTCATATTGGGCTAAACATAATCCAAAACATGCTGCAAATGTATGCACTCAAGTTTGAGGAACATTTTGTATTTTTAAAGTTTGGGAACACATTTCCAGCTTTTGACCTCTGTAATACAAATCTTTAGGACAAGATCAAAACTAATCAAAATTCTAAGTGCATTAAAATGGATATGTTTGAAATAAAACCAAATAAACACTGGCATTATTTTTTTCACTTTACAAGCCAAATTAAAATGTTGCCTTTCATTGTCTAGCTACCGCAGGTGGCTTTATACAGGTGTTGCACCTACAACCAAAAAAGTTGACCCGTTAGGGAACCCTAAATAGGAATTTTTTTACTGTAAAATGAACACAGCGTGAGCCCTGTCACTTTAGATCAGGCATATTAGTGGACACCAAAGTGCATTTAGACAGGTGGGCATTAGCCACAGGGCAACATGGAGACCAAACGGCAGTAGACAGCCCTGGAAGAGTCCCTGGGTCGGATCCCAGGATCTCAAAGGACCGCTTGATGGATTGATTTTCAACAGCAGCAGAAGAGGCAGAAATTGGCATTGAATCGTTTTGACAGGAAGGATATAACTAGAGTAATACACACACTGGGTGCACCTTTTTAATAAGGCTGGGGCGCAGTCTCTTAAACTCCCTCAAACTGTACACTCAATGGTAACTTCCACGGAACGCAAAGGTACCTGATGATGAAACGCAAGTGTTCCCCTCCTCCAACATCCTCTCTCCATTTTTGCGGTTCCGCCATTTGTGTCCCCCAATGGCTGAGTCAGCGAAAATGATTAAGGGTGTAGGGGCTAATTAGACATTCTTGTGTGCCTTTCTAGTGAGGGTGCAACAATGCAGCGAGCAAAGTGTAATCCCTGAAGGCACCAGTCTATTTTTAAGCTTGCCCCATGTCCCACAAAAAGATGAATAGGTGTGGCTACTTATGTATATTTCAAGAATTGACAAGCACGAAATACCTCCTGAATTACAATTTTTACCATTAATAAGGTTGAATTCTTATTAAATGATAGGAGGTTTTTGTACATTTGTATTTAATGCTAGTTTTATTTATTAAAGTGGTATCATACATGCCACTACATCATGTATGTCCTGATATTACGTTTCACCAAGGACACATATTCCTCTCACAGTTATCAATCAATCAATCAATCAATCAAATTAATTTTTCAAAGTCCTTTTCACACCAGCTGTTATCAGAAAGTGCTTTGACAGGTCATCCGATTCAAGGGTCTGACCAATACAGATATCTTACCTTTGGAAATATTTGGATTCTGACAAAATTCCACAATTCAGTAAAAAAAATTTAAAGAAATTGTGGAAAAACTGTTTATTTTGCTAACTAAAAATCATTACCTGCTACTGTAGAACGCCAGTCAGTGTGAGACCACTAAGCATTAGCAACAAAGAGAGTGAGCCGTTTAGTGTGGCGGGCCGGGGGAAGCGTCTTTTAATTATTTAAAATGTTGCACAGTTCACCATGTCCCTGCTGATCAGAAGCCTGAGGCATGTACACACACAAACACATGGGAGAAGAATCCAGAACCCTTTGACAGCACAATATGTCAGCACACAACTGTCACACAAAAACTCAATGACTAAGAAACTCTCACAACATGCTTAACAGTATGTGGTGTTTGTGTATGTACATGAACATCGGGGAAGCAGAGAACACTTCCTGTTACGCACACTTAAATACAGGACACTGTCACATCCACTAACCAGCACCACAACATTTCACAACTGCTTCCCCATCTGGAAAATGGCCTGAAGGAAATCCATAAAGTCATCTTTTTCGAGTTAGCATTCTCCTCTCCATCTATTACCGCCAGGTCCTCTCCAAATGTCTGTTTGATGTTTACACCAGTTCTTCCTTCAGCCCCATCACTGGGACACCCGTGACAAGAGGTACACATTGAACCTAGTCCCTTTTTTGTTCCCTAGCAACCAGCTCCATTCACTGCTTCAACTTTTTAGTGCATTCGTATCAGGTTTTTATTCCTTTTCTTTCTCCTAAAAGCTACAAATGACAAAGCTCTCATCTGGCAATTCCTCCCGAGTAGCCAAACATGGCAGGGCAGGAAGAGATGTGTCCATCAGCCATCAGAGAGAGAGAAAGCAGTTGGAAGAGCGTGGGGGGGGGTGAGGGGGGAGACAGATAAGGAGGGTGAGGGGTGAGAGTGAGACTCTGGATGGTAGTAGTTTAAACAGCTCTTAAAAGACTCAAGCCTTTATTTTGTCTAGCATTTCCTTTCCAGGTTCCTGGTTGTTTATCCTCTACTGCTTCTACGAAGGGTTTCAGGTTACTCAGCACAAATTCATATGGCTCATTTCTCTGTGTTTGTGACAGGGGAGGAACATTGCCTTGTTTATGTAAACCTCAGCATGCAGGGAATAGGGTCCACGGAGTTTAGCGGCCGTTAAAACAGACGTGATACACTACTGACGTCCATCTCTCGGCTGGGACATTAAACGGGTGTCCTGACTCTCTGTGGTCATTAAAAAACCCATGGAGCTATTCGTTGTTACCTCGGCGTCCTCGACTAATTTTCTCATATCGTCACGGCAACCTAATCATCCCCAGCTTTCACTCGTGCCCTTCCCTCTCCCACTTCCCCCGGTCCGTTGCTGCAAATGAGAATAAGTTCTCAGACAACCTGCCTGGTAAAATGAAGGTAAACTAACTGACTAAGCTTAGGTAACACTGGTTATAACTGAAGTGATCAGCTGTATGCATCCGGCTCAAGGCAGTCGTTTGTTTATCCCCTGTGGGCCCTTCCATTTAAGGAGGCTCCCCCGCGGAGTGCGTACGTCAGCCATGCTGGCCGGGAACCACGGGTCGAGGGTGGGAGAGAAGATGCAGAGCTGAATCAATGGATGAGCCTTAATGCAAAGCCTGTGATTGGCTACCCAACCTAACCTCCGCACAGGACTCATCTGTCAATCATCAAGAGGAGGTATGACGTGAGGAGGGGGCCTAAAATATATGTAGGCATGCTGGTGTGAGTACGAGAGGATCTACTGTAGGAGAGTGGCCTGGTTTTCTGCAGGTGGGTATGTGTTTTTAGGTATGTAAAGATTAGAAGTATTCACGTCAGATCACATCGGTATGCCGAACTCAGTGTTGCCAACATTTTCCATCAACATCAATTTTAAATTCTTGTCAGAATACCCTTGGGTGTGTGTGTACTGTGTGTGTGTGTGTGTGTGTGTGTGTGTGTGTGTGTGTGTGTGTGTGTGTGTGTGTGTGCCATTCCCATACTTTCACTAGCTGTGTAGACAGCGTATACCTGCCCACTGAGTGAATCCGGGTGGTGACAAAGTTGCCAGTGTGCTGAATGTCAGGGCCTCGCACAATGTAATATCAGGGTACTCTGTCACTCTGGGTGGTGTCCTCCCACTGGCCATGAATGTATCCAGGAACTAAACTGTTTCCCAGGGCTGAGTTTACCTTTCAGCCGTGACAAGACTTACTGTCCAACTCTTTCCGTGTTAAGGGTCCATAAATCCTTCTGTCCTTCCTGTTCTTTCTTCCACTAGAACACGGGTGTCAAACCGGATCCACAGAGGGCCTAGTCTATGCAGGTTCACTCTTACCTGACTGATTACTTAGCTCACTAATTGGTTAGGGTCTCCCCTCACATGGCAGTCTAGGTCACATGGCAGTCTAGGTCTTAATTGGGCTCTAATTGAAGGGAAAGACCAAAAACCAGCATACACTAGGCCCTATGTGGAACCGGTTTAACACATTGAGTGTCTCTCCTAATGTCCTTCTATCGGTCACAGTTTTGGTCTAACGTTCGCTCTTCTATATCTACCTATCATCTATCTATATCTATCATCTATTGATATCCATCATCTATCTGTGTCTATCATATACCCACAATATATCGATCTCATTTATTATACTTCTCTAGTTTTGTCATTCAATCCCGCACGTTAATAGAGTTCAGGGCACTTGCACGCATTTCGCTATGATCACGTCTCCACGCCACAATTACCTGTTTTTAACGCTCATGATTTCCGGACTCTCGAGACCCGCCTGACTACTTTAGCTGAGGTTGTCTTCTAACAGAGTAGAGGTGGTGTGTATGTGCGCCGGTGATCACAAAAGGACACGTGCGCGTGTTATTATTGCAACATGGAAAAGTCTTCAAGACTGGACGACCCAGCAAAGCATTTGAGAGGGCATAGTTAAAGTCAATGAGGCAGCCATTGCTTCTCGCCCGCCAGCACCGTAAATAAGAGACAGACTGTGTCACCCGGTGCAGCTCTGGGTGGGGGCTACTTATCCCACTATCTTTGAAATATGTTCCGGAGCAATTATCGAAAGTCGCTATTCAGTTCGCTGTCGAGTGATGCCCACGAGACGAAGCGCACAAGGCACTGGAGAAGCTGCAGCCACAACTCAAACACAAAGATCTTGTTTGAGCAGTCCTTACTTTAATTAGATTTCCCTACGAACGCTTGTTGATAAATTGGAGTCGCTGCCTGGGAGAGAAGCGTGGAACGAAAAGAGCATTTCACTGATGTTTCTATGGTAACGAGGCCCTCGTGTAAAGAGGCCGACAGAAATCTCACTTTGTTGGTATCAATTACCAGGTGACTGTTGATCAATCGGAGCATAATGATTTGTTGTCAGAAGTTTGAGGAACGAGCGACGGCGGCCGCACTTGATTATTCTATTTGTTTTTGGTTAGGGTCAGTGTTTTATGTCTCGCAACAAGAAAGCAGATGTAGGCTTAACATGCAGCGTTTGAGTTGGTTTCATCTTTATTTTAGTCTTGTCTGTTGTGCAAATGTTTTTCTGGTTCTTGAAGCGGCAGAGCAGCAGCTGATATGTTTGTGTGTGTGTGTGTGTTCTTTTTCTTTGTAATTTTCCACTGATAGGGTCTGCCAGATTCTGAAGCCGCAAAGTTCCCGGTCGACATGGTGACAATTACTCTTACCTAATCAGGACGGGTTTGACACTCAAAGCTGCGGGAGAATTTTGTTCTTTGAATAATTTTTCGCCAGTCAGGGAACAGAGTTTAACATCAATAATCTGTTCCAAGAAGTGCAGCGGAAGTTAAAAGCAACTGTTCGTGAACACAATCAGCTGTGTGTTCGTTAGGGAATGAGGGTAAACAACTGAGGACATGTAAATCTACAGCATTGATTCAAAGTCAGCGTGCTGGAAACTCTCGAAGAAAATCTGAACCGCAATCCTAATCATCTTACTTTGAAATCATCATCGTAGAACTTTGGCTTCTGACCTAAAGACCACAAAATGTATTTTCTTTGTGTCAAGAGTTTGGTTTAGCGAACTAATCTCCGGGCTCTGTACCACACGGCCCCTCAACGTTGCAGGTTTGATCCCCGGCTCGGGCCAATGTCTGTGCTTTTCCTCTCCATCTCTCCCTACATGCCTTTCTCCGTAGCCTCTATGTCCTACTGATCTGATATTTAAAAAAATACTAAGCTCTCATATTTTTTTCCTATCTGCTTCTTAATTTTATTATTTGTTTTGTGTTAGAAACAGAAAAAATGTGCAAGGATTTGAGCAAAATTGTGATGGCTAGACGACTGGGTCAGAACATCTCCAAAACTGCAGCTCTTGTGGGGTGTTCCCGGTTTGCAGTGGTCAGTACCTATCAGAAGTGGTCCAAGGAAGGAAAAGTGGTGAACCGGAGACTGTGTCATGTGGAGTGTTGGGTAAAGTAGATTGTACAGCTACATCCCAGTTACTTCTTGAGTTCACAAGTTTCGGGAAGTTCCTAATTAAGACAAAATGATCAGGTAAATGGAGTTCATATCTTACTGGTGACCATGATTGATATTTTCTTTACTCTTTCTATTTGTTTTATAGGTTACTTTTAAAATATGAACCTCATTTACCTGATAATTTTGTCTTAATTAGGGACTTCCCAAAACTTGTGAACCCATCATGTAACTGGAATGTAACTGAAAAGTAGCTTTACCCAAAACTGGTCACGTGGGACCAAGGCTCATTGATGCCGTGGTGAGCAAAGGCTGGCACGTGTGGTCAGATACAACAGACGTGCTACAATTGGTGAAAAAGTTAATGCTGGTTCTGATAGAAAGGTGTCAGAATACAGTGCATCACAGTTTGTTACATATGGGGCTTCTGTTTTGGCGGCAAAAAGGGGACCCACACAATATTAGGCAGGCAGTCATAACGTTATGTCTGATCGGTGTATCTTTTAGTATATAACTGAATCTATATCTGTGATTGCAATTTGAACGGCTGGCATAAACAAGCTCCTTGAGATGAGAAGATCTTTAATGTCGCAGGAGATGGTGATATGTGATTGCATGATAGCTCTTATTGTGTTTCAGGCGTAGGGCACACTGTCCCTCAAACGCCAATCAGAATGCAGCCGTTATACTCACCAGCTAGAAAGCGCTAATTAACATACAGACAGACCTTCTCAGACACGTTTCCTGTCAGTATCTAAACACACGTATATACAATATAATAGATAAAACATGTAATGAACATATGTTGTGCAATTCAAGGGTATTGGTTACATTTTCAACCATTTTAATTCAAGGACTGCCATAACGTACGCGCTATCTTACATTTTGTTGGCAGTCTGGGATGCCTTCATGATTCCAATATGCAGAACTCCTCAACGCTAATGCGACAACTGAAATTTGCAACATAATAGTGACAATCCCATCTGTTGACATTGAAGGGGTTAAGAATAAATCAGATTTTGCCATTTGATGTGAGGACGTCTAAAGTGTTTCAGTCATGTCTAAGTTTAAAGAGATTCCCTACCCTACTGATGATCATAATTCACATTGATATTGTTTAATACTTCCTGTTTCCTTGTTTAATTGTTTCCTCTGGTACAAGAACGGAGGAGGTTTCTTGTGCGTGAAGCGTTCCTGAGTCCTCCAATAATACCCACGAAGGAAGCATCACATTTGGCCAGAAGAAACACTAAGTTGTCTACTGGTAGCCGGGCCTTGGTGGTGAACCTTTACATGTGGTTACGGATGATTACACCGCTAGTATACACTGTAATAATACCTACTACAGGTACCTAAATTAAACAAACATAGTAGCAAAGCTTTGAGAAAGAAACAGTGCTCCCAGGAAGAACAAAAACAAAAAGGTTGTGAGAAATGAAAACTGTCTGTATGAATGTGTGTTGAAATAAATGTAAATATTGGTATGGATTTGATTTAAAAAAGGATGGTGGATTAATGGAGCATACCTTTTTTTAAGCACACAACAAATCACCTAGCAATAACCACAACTGCCTGTTCCTATACTCTCTGCCTCTAGATTAGGGTTTGTTTGTTTTGGGAAAAGTGCTTGATTTGACTAGCACAACCTCCACAGCCCCCCCCCCCACACACACACACACACACACACACTTCTACATTTACATTTTAGTCATTTAGCAGACAGGCTTATTCAGAGTGACTTACAGTAGGTACAAAGACATCCCCCTGCAAGTGCCTTGCTCCAAGACACAATGACATGACACAGTCGGGATGTGAACAACGGCAACCTTGTGACTACGGCCCTTGATAAGAGTTGGGTATTTATCCGTTCTACAACATGGGGTTGCGGCGGTTGTAAATAATACACCTTAAAATGATGAACATGGCTGTCGTCTGCCATGTTACCGCAGCCTGGTAATGAACTAAAGTAATTTGTGTCTGAGTAATTACACGGTGCTCTGATTAAAGATGGCTCTGCTGGATAGTCTTTGGGTAATTATTCCCTTTTTGCCGTGTGTGATAAGTCCATAATGTCAAGTCAGGTGGGAGGAGTTAGTGCATGGAGACACTGTCTAAAACACAGCGCAACTGAATGCCCAGCAGTTATTTCTCCTACATTCAATCCATTGGCTTCTTAAAGCTCCTCAGCCCAAAAAGCTCCTTGGACCAAAAAAGCTCCTCAGCCCAAAAAAGCTCCTTAGACCAAAAAAGCTCCTCAGCCCAAAAAAGCTCCTCAGCCCAAAAAAGCTCCTCAGCCAAAAAAGCTCCTCAGACCAAAAAAGCTCCTCAGCCCAAAAACGCTCCTCAGCCCAAAAAAGCTCCTCAGCCCAAAAAAGCTCCTTAGACCAAAAAAGCTGAGCTATTCCCACCTGAAAACCCTTTTTCTTTTGAATCTTCACTTTCGCTGTCTTCAATCAAATGTTGGCTAGCTCTAGCAATTTGCTCACATAGCCGAGCCATGTGACCTCGCCTCCAACAATGCTAATTAAAGCTAGCCCCCTTTTTTTTCTCCTTCCATCCTCCGTGATTGACCTAATCCTTGCTCTTATCCCTCCATGCTGTTTGTAATTAACATGAGCTCGCTTTCCCTCTTTATTTGGACGCTCGTCAGCTCTTGGCTCTGTTCAGAAAAGGGGCTGTGTTTTGCACCTTGATCTTTTACTTCCCTCCAGAGTGGCACTTTCTCATCTTGACAGAGGTGACACTCTAAGCACCCCCCCCACACACACGCACACACACATTCAAGGAGACCCCGTCACCATTGTCGGGTCACTCGAGACACGGATGGCAAGTTGTGATGTTAGTGAACACCTTGTTTATGTTGTTAGGGGGTCCTGAGTGACGACACCAGTTGTCACGCGGGCCGCCGTACCTGCTGGACTTCTGTTGCCCTGGATACCAGAACACATCGCCCAGCAGGCTCCCGGTTGGAGGTCAGAATGTGCCACGTGTTGTTCTAGTGTGCTCACGCGTGTGTTTAAGTGCGTGCGCGCGTGCCACTAACAGGGGGTGGTCTGGGGGTTAGCGTGTTGACAATGAAGGATCTCGGCCAGCCAGGCGCGAAATGAGAGGAAGAAGGTAACTGCTCCTGCCTCCCCCCCAGCCACCACAGACTCCCCATCGGGCCACTCCCACGCCGGCTCAAGATGCTCAGGGGAATTATGACATCAAGAAATCCCCTAAAGGCACTGCTTGGTGATGTCACGAGAGGGACGGATTTAGAAAAAGGTTAACGCAGGGTGGTTAACCCTCACATGCCCCCCCCGCATACACAAACACACGCCCGAGGTGCTAGTGTGCAGAGCTCCACAGAACGAACAGGCTGGGAAGTCGGCCAGGATGTGGACATCCTGTACCAGATCGGTAAATGTACTTCTGTAGCACCTAGTACATCATGTTCCCTTTATATACTGTAGCTTGTGGTGGGACACAGAACTGAACCAATACCCGCGCATGATTCATTGCGTTTAAAATTCAACCAAAACTCAACATGGGGAAAAAAACATTCTCTAATTTCCTCTCCTAACACAAGATATCCACTGTGGCCGTGTGTTGCCTGCATATGCACAGGAGACTACCACGGCTGAGCGGTTTGCCAATGTAGAGTAATAGATAGAGCAATTTAGTAGCACTGAAACGACGTGTCACTCTGAGCTTATAGCTGTGAGTGTTTGACCCGTGAACCCGTACAGCAGCGTCCGCGTGTGTTCCAGAGACTGTGGAACCAGAACATTCGCACGCAGGTTCCACGCTGTTGCTCTTTATCCCTTTAGAGCAACCTGCATCGTTTTCAACGACAAAATCAAAACGGTGAGAGAAACCAGGGTGAGTTAATAGAGGAGAGCCAACAGACAGAAAGGAGTGCCCACACAGGGGTGCTGTGGGGCTCGGTCAGAGACGGAGGGAGAGAATAGGAGGAGAGAAGAAAGAAGCAGAATGGGCAGTGGCCCCTGTTTATCGTTGGTAGCAGGCCTGGCACGGGGCTCCTGGCTCTGGGCTTTACTGTTTTTTAATGAATGTGAATGACAGGGACTTGAGCTAGCGCTTTAACTCCGCTGCTACCTCGGAGGCTGCCAGGGACAGGGGCCTTCCTACGGCCGGCGCTTCCTGGCAGGCGGTTGTGGCGCGCACCCAGGGGAGCGCCGCTCTGAGCGGTCTGTTCGACAAGGCCGGGCCACGGAACTCACGCTGAATGCAGAGGAGCTTTGTTGTCAAGGCCAAACATGCAGGGGCACGGGCAGGCACACACAAGTGGACGGTCACATTGTGCATGCGTGCAAACAATTGTAACATGGGTAGACACACACGCCGGCGTGTACTCGGGCGCTCGCTTTGTCCCTCACAGACGCAGGTACTCAGTCACAGCCACGCTCAGACTCTTCCAGCGGTGGCCATTTTCCTGTCATGTTTCGAACTGTCATCCCAGACCCCTCTGTAGTCTCGGGCCTGTTTCTCGCCCGGCTAGCGTGGGAGTGACGTTTTGTTGCCTCGTGTTTCGCTCCACGCTGACTGCGACGCGTTTTGAGGTGTGTCAGCTCAAATGATACTGCCACTAGAGCTCAATAACAACCCAGGGATACGCTGTTGAGTGGAACAAGCACAGCCCAGAGCAGTATGACACCACAAAAACCTGAATAGAATGATTCCCAGAGAATCTGTGGGAAAGATCGAGAGGAGAAAAACTGCAGAGGCGCCTTTCATTACAGCAGAGCTTTATGGACACTCTGTTGCCCTTTAAAGAAGGATAAGGATGGCAAAGGAAGGAGAGGATTGTTACAATTACGACATCTGGATTGCTACTAATCCAAACGCAGCACATTACAGTTGCAGGAAATACTTTCCAATGGAAGGATATTAAATGTCATCGTTAGCCAGTTTACAAGTAAAAGGATCCTCCAGTAAGTGATGCTACAGGTATGATTTCTCGGTGATGGTTTCATCACAGGTTCTGTTCTAACACTCAAGAAGTGTAATTAATTATTAATTAGTAAACAAAAATTGTGAATTGTCATCCATTACATCGGGATCGTGTATTTTCAGTGACCCCGGTAGATTTGTACTTGAACCTGTGACATCATTATAGGTCAAAGTTCAGTATCATTCTCAGCGCCTTCTGGCCTTGGATTTCTGACAGTTGACTTTGCACTTGAACCTCACTGTACAGGGCCGATGTGCTAGACAGCCCCTATGCTGCGGTGAGGCTTTTTTTTGCCCGGCAGCCGTGCGATGGCTCGGCCTGCGGTGTTGGGGGTTAGCTTGAGTGATAAAGGTCATTTATAATTTGAGCTGCTCTCTTAACCTTGATCCATAAAGGCAAAGGTTGGAGAGCCGTGGGGACATTTGACGTGCCCCAAATAGACTTTAGGCAGACTGGGACAATAATTTACCCCTGACATTTTATTACCACCTTGGCCCACATCACAGCTTTCCCCCACAATCCACCATAGTCACTGATGTTACGCACACAACTTAGACAAAGGGAGGCTGGTGATCATACCCCCAGCCTAGTGGTTAAATGTTGGGCAGGTACCCAACAGGTTATTGGTTTGAAACCCACTGACAACAAGGTGAAAAATGGTACACATAAAAATGGCTGCCGCTCTGACCATCATGCTACATTAATTTGAATTGGAATGGCCTTTCAATCCATTCTACTTCTATGGTTAGCATGCTGTCTGTTGACTGTAATTCTTTTGTTATCTGTTTGTGTACTTAAACCTTGTACATTGTTAGGCAAACAATTCAAGCATACAAATGACTCCCTGGTGTCCGTGTTCCCCTGAGGAGCACCTATCCCATCTCCCAAATATTTTATCCTTATTTTGTAGGGCAAGGTTGAGCTTCAGATTTGTATTGTGAAATGGATGAAAAAGCACTGTGTATTTCTCCCGGTGAATTCACTTAAACCAGCAAAATTGCCATATTGTGAAGGGAGTTGGGAAGGTTGGGCATACTATTCGGGGGGGTCATATTTTTATTTATATTGACATGTAGGGGGAGACAGAGAGAAAGGGCTTGCCCCCCCATCACCAGGGGGCATGTGTGGACCACAGTCAGAAGCTTAAGCCCCAAACATGGTCTATATTTTGTGTGAAAAGCTAAAAAGTTCTGGGAACCCCTGAACTATACAACTAAATGTATAGAATAACCTACATTCATTCTCTTCTTGATGGATAGATTGATTCTACCTGAACGTTTGCATATAGCACTCTATTTTTCAAAATTAAAATCAAGAGCTATAACAAATATTTAAGGCTATTGTTTTGATGGGTATGTGTATTTCAAATTAAATTACCGTGTATTACTATGTGGTAAATAACAAAGCTCTATATGTGGTTTTTACTATAAAAATAACCTGCCAAATCGCCAAGTCATCCACGTTTGTTTGGCAAAAACATTTGAGAATTAGGACGAGTAGTTCTCATATTTCACGCAGCATAGCCTAATGATTCAATGTAGCCTTAACACAGGAAGACAATAGAAAAGAAACCCATGTGAACAATGTTCTGATGAAATGCTTTGATGAAAACTTTCTCTTTTCATCTGCCCATGTGTCTGCTCTTGTTCTTTTGAGCACTCAAGAATTTCAAAATTTACGTCAGCAGACATACTTCGGTTTATTGTGATTTGCTTAAATGATCACCTCATGTTTACCGTAGATCACCTGCAAGCAAAATTTAAACAGAGCCGAAACTCTGACTTTTGTCAATACAATCAAAAAGCACAAAATCAAGAGGGACAGCTACTCTAAATCAACGCTATTTCCCCCTCTGCTCAAACCTGGGAAAATGCTCTAGCATAAACTTTGTTTCTTCACATGATGCTGTGATTAAAAAAAGTTGATATAACGTTAATATAACAATGTAAAATTCAATAGCGTACCTTTCAGCCTGTGCTGGGTGAATTTTTTTTATCTGTGTAGTTTTATAAATATTTAGATTGATTCAAAATTTATATTGGATTACAAAGTTACTTTAGTGCATCTGCTCGCCTCAGCAACGCACGTGCTAACGAGAAAAATAGACTTGTGTAAAATTAGGCTTCTGCAATCGAGCCTCGCTTTGCACAACAACACGCTGCTGTTTGCTGTAAAGCATGTCCCATTGATTATCACTGTTCTAAACCTGCAAATTTTGTTTCAGTCTCAGACATTTTTGTATTTCATTAACTTTTCGTCATGTTAATTAAAAACATTGATCTTGCGTTGGTTTTCTTTATTCAACCCTTATTGATTCTAAGAGCATAACAGTCACAATTCTTCCCAGAATATGTGGTTCATGTGTTTACTATATATTTTGCATCATGTCAGGCTAATTACATAACGGAATGGCAGCAACATTAAGAAAATATATTTCTAAAAAAGAATTTGGATACTATTCAAATATTGAAGTCCTTTCAAATGCCCAATCCCTAAATTACACGCAATCATAGTCCTGCTATGTACATGTTTATAATTCAACATCCTATTAGTAGTTTTGGCTAGTAATGTTCAGCAAATAATGTAAAGTGGTATTGAGTCAATTTTGCCAGATGGCCAATCCAGCCATGTCTTTTGGAAAGGATCTTATATAACTGTTTGGATGTATAGGCTTCTGAAGTTAAAGCTCTGTGATCACACCTTTGATGGCTATATACATGTTATTTACTTGACAGCCTATTAACTACAGGAGTAGGTGTAGCCACAGCATGGTGGCAATGTGGACGAAGACAAGTTTACCATTTATCACAAAGCAAAGAATCAAAAATAGGAGCTCAACTTAATCACAGTCAGAGTTTCAAATAATATAATGGCACTTTGGCTACCACTAGTTTAGAAAAAATAAAAAATATATTTTCAAAACCGACCATAGTTTTCAGGTGTATTTTTGTTTTGTTTATGAACACATGTACCCGGTTCTCAGTTTTCTGTCCTGACCTGGAGAGTTTGGTACACGTGGAAACACATCTGAAGGGGAGGAGTTTAAGAGGTACAGTGTCATCAGCGTCAAAAAAAAAAGTAAGGTGTGTTTCTGCAGCCATGGAGACGCTCCTCGTGACGGAACCTGCCGCCCTTCATGAGCTGCCCCAGCCGTGACCCATGGCATTCCCTTTTAAGTGTCGGGGAGGGGAAATAACTCGAGCGAATCAGAGAGTGGGAAAGAGAGAGAGATATGTGAGTTTACAAGCTGTGTCAGGACAAAGCTAGAGTTACACTGCTAAACCATGGTTCTAAATTTGTCATCTAGCTAAAGGACGTAATGTCCAACTCCATTTCTGATCACCGAATTAAAAAAGGTTACCCGGGAAGCAGAGCCCCAATCTAGGCATAATAGAAGCTGCAGCAATTGTAGAGAAAGCGCAGAGGGGGCAGTGTAACGCCAATGGTTTTAACCGAGACGTTGTCTGTGTTGCTCGTGGTTCAGGATCCCACTCTCTCCCAGACAGATTGAGTTTCAGGTCCCATGGCCCCAGCCATCGCTACGGTCTTCCATGAGCCAGCAAACCCCCACTAGCCCTCCCTTCGTACTGTGAGACCCTTGTCTTGTCGGGGGTATCAGTTGGCCCGCTCAACCCCGCGCAGGCATGCAAGGCTAACTTCCAAACCCCCCTTCTAATGACACGAACTGCTCTGCCCTGCAAAACGAGACCATGAATGGGATGGAAAAGTGCCCCCCCCGTGCCCTAGTTTCCAACAAGGGAAACTTCAATAGCATGGAGAGTATTCTCTCCCAAATCAAATGGTTGCACATATAAAACTAAACTTCATTCATCCCGGGATGTGGATTCCCTAAAGGACAGTTAAGGAAAACTTTTTCCTCATGTTTCACAAACTCCAACTGTCCACTGATTTTCTGGGGGGGACTTTTATTACCTTATTCACAGAACAGTAGGAAGCAAAACTGCATTCAGGGGTAGACAGAGGAAGGGCACAGACAGTCGGCCGAGTCTAGGTTCAAACCACAACAACTCCGGCAATGGTTTTGCAGGCTTGAAGACATTGACAAGACTATTTCTGGAAATGAACTATTCTGAGTTGAAATAGATCTCCAAACAAATCGATATTTAAACAAAGGTCAGCCTTGGTGAAACCCCCCAGGAAGGACGTCGAGGAGAACTGAGTTCAAATATCTGCCACAAGGTTTCAGATAGATTGACTACTGGGCATCTTCATCTTTTACAAAGCAGTCACATGTCGATGCCCGGAGTTTGACAGGATCATCAGGGACTTGCCCTAGTCTGGCCTTGCCCTTCCAGGGCATGTGGCGGTCCGGCCAGCTGTTTGCACAGGCAGGCGGACCTGCTCCAAAAGGCGGGGGTCCATCGGTAAAACGGTGCCATGCGGTTCTGATGGATTAGTGCGTCAGTTCCCCCCTGGACGTGGATACTGAGTAGTTCTACCTCAGGTTGAACAGGAGAGATGGAGCGACAGGCAGACAACTCCTGCCGTTCAGAACGTCATTTGATAGAGGACAACTCATGTCTTCTCATGGCCTCCTGACATATTTGCTAGATTGATAGTGGGCGTAAAGCTGACAGAGAAAACACGACTGGCGGACACCGTGGGTTGTCCTGCGTGAGCTAGTGGTTCCAAGTGTGTTGTCTGAATGAGCAAACTCCAAAAGTATATGGAACGTAAACTATGCTAAATTCCAACAAACTCAATATGGTATATATGCAGTGCTGCAGTAAGTGGACGTTACTGGATATGGGGGTTCCTGCATATCACGTAATGCCCATTAAAGTCTACCATCGGTTTGTAGAAGTGATGTTAGCATTTTTGTGAAATTCACAACCTATCCGTGATATAGAAGCTGCCTTAGTCAAAACATTAGCTGTAGACATAGACCAATAGCGCACATCCATTGGCGTTACATGATATATCAGTCAATGATTTGCGGTGGATTGAATGCTGAGTAATTAGAACCATTTTACTGTACTTGTGAGTACGAAGGTCCTGTTTTGAATGAATGTATTTTCTTCTTCCTTGATGTGATAAGTGCTCTGACTCTTACCAACATACCTTATTGGCACAACAGCCGAATAGGTGAAGGAACTGTCCTGGTAACCTAGTTTACTTTAATCCAGTCATTCCTCTGTGATTCTTACTAGAAGCATGGATGAGAGATCATAAGTGTATGTAAACAGGACCCTCATTGGAGGATCATTCTTTCAATACAGGAAGGAGGAGAGCACGTCTCTGCTTTCAGTCTCACTCAACTAGCCAGTCATTTTGACATTACTAGTCCCTCTCCGTGTATATAATCTCCGCCTGCCTATGAGATATATATTTTTGATAAAGCAGAAGCTTCATCGAGGTCTTTAGCTGCTCTATTTAATGTCACAGACCCTCCTCTCTTTTCAAACATGGGGGGTTATTGATCATGGCCTCAGATGTGCATTATTTTTGGCCACACAGCGTTTAGCTAGTATTTTTTTAGCATGACAGAAATGGATCTATGGTAATCGTATTTCGGCGGCGGTGACGCGCCTGTTCCATTACCTCGCCCAGGGAATTTATCTGCTCTCTCTCTCTCCCTCTTTCTCTATCTCTCTCTCGCCCCCTCTTTACCTCTCTCTCTCTCTTTCCTATCTGTTTCTCTCTCTCTCTGCCTAACCTCCACCCCTCCCCCTACCTTAATTGTGCTCTTACAGAATCTAATTCTGGAAAAAGCATCTGAAGCCTAACCCCCCCCACACAGTAACACACACATGGTCACACAAACACACACACAGTAACACACACACACACAGTCACACACACACAGTCAGTCTGACTTCAGACGATGGTAACTCCTGGAGAGTAAACATGTCATCACTGGAGGAGCCAGATAGTGGCTGGAGCTCCAACAATCCTTTATCAGAGCCCACGTTTCACATCAGTAACACAACCGTCTCCCTGCCTCTACTTCCATACAGCCCCCTACACCAAAAAACCCTCACTACCCACTTTTAATCTTTCAAAACAAAAGCTGTAGCCCCGCAAAGAAAAACAGGAGCAAGCGACTGTCTGTTTATGTGGCCGCAGAATTATTCCCAAGGTTCGTTGTGTTCGGATACCTGGCTGGGCTTGCGCTAATAACCTGTTGGTCCGCTCTGGCACCACTTGGAGTCAGTTTGTCTCTCATGTCTGATGACAAATCGAAGAAAGGGCAGATAATGATGCTGGGCAAATATTTACTTACAAAACCTGAGCAGAGCAGAAGTTTAAGAATGTTTATTCAGACTTAAGCCTTTGCCTGTTTTGGCGGTGTGAGCTATCCTACGTGTCATGTGTGAAACGGCAATGTATCAGAGAGCACCACTCACAGCGCTATGTGTTTTCTTGGCAGAATTAGCCTTTAGTGATGAAAATGAAACTAGGTGAATAGCACATCCTGTCTGGATGTTAAGATATAGTATTCTGGTGGTATTCAAACCTATGCTTTGTTTATTTGTTTTGATCCATCTAACATAACCCCTTTGAGGATATCCAAACAAAATGTGTGTTAAACACACACACACACACACACACACTTCCCTCAGAATAGGATGTTCTGCTCTAACTCCACTGTCATGCTGAGACCAGCAAAAATCACTGTTGTTTTTTTAATGTTACTGATAATCCTAAACATAATTTCATATCGAAAGCTTCGGCTCTGTCCCTGAAACTAAACAAAAATATGCAGATGATGTTGGCTTTGCTACTCTTCATAGCAAAACTATTATGCTCTTATCAGGAGCAACAATGTTGTTATTAATCAATGGTTAGTAAAAAAGATGAAAATGTGAATGTTTTCAAGGTGCCTGTCTTGGAGTCTAAAGAGCATGGACGACGTCCTACTTGGTCCGTAAGAAATGTATTAATCGATACTGCCATATCTGTTTGCATGTTTGATACTGGATTTGTTCAATGGATTATACATACGACCTGATCAAGTGTTTTACCAGACTTAAACAGACTCAAGTAGAAACTGGAATAACAGATATGCTGAAAGGTTCTAGAACAAATAGAGTGCATCTAGTAGAAGGAACTACAACACAGATAGATTGTCTGATAAAGACAGCAGTAGCTGCTCAAAATTCATTCATTTGCCTGGTATTTGTTTAAGGAGATTGAGGGAGTGTGCTTGTTCTTTTGCATGGAGTGTTGTATCTTATCGTGTTTTGACAGTGGAGCATTGTAGAATGTGAGATTATGATTGAATGAGAATTCGATGTTATGGTGACAGTGAAATGCAATGTTTTCTGGACTGTTTCTGTTTGTTCGGAAATGCTAGAACTGTTACACTTAAAAATATATTCAAGGCTTGTGAAAGCGTGTTACCACCTTAACACACGACAGCTATGCACACACAAATATGTAATGCATATACAAACTGGGTTTCCCGCACTCAGTATATATTACAGAACATTATTTTAAATGTGTTTATCTGTAGTTTTTCCCAAAAAACAAAAAATCTTCTCTTAACTAAGTAGAATTTGACATACATATTTGCATTTGATTTGATGTAAAATATTACATGAATTAGTAAAACAAATAAAAAGACACAGACAAGAAAACACACATCGCTGTGTAAGTGTTGCTTTTTGATACATTGTCTAGTTGGAGCTAATAACTGCATTCAAGTGTTGTGTATAGCTCTTATTAAAATGTCTAGTCTTTTGGTAATTTGGCCCACTCTTCTTGAGCAAACCACTCCATTCAGGTTTGATTGGTGCCTTTTCCCAAATGCGAGATTCTGCTCTTTCCAACAGAATTTAGATCAGGACAATTTTATCCATTCTTGGGTGTTTTTTAAGGTATGATTTGTGTCATTTTCCTATTGAAGGACCCACGATCTGCAACTGAGATACAGCTTTTTGAAACTGGGCTGTACATTTTACTCCAACATATCTTGATAATCTTTTGATTTCATCGTGCCCTGCACAGATTCAAGGCCCTCACTTCCAGAGGCAGCAAAGCAACCCCAAAACATCACTGAACCTCCTCCGGGTGAACGTCTCTGAACGTTTCATTTGTTTTCCTGTAAACATGGAGTTGTGATTTACCTGGGGCGTCAGATAACTCAGTGGTTAGGGAGTCAGACTTGTAGTCGAAAGGTTGCCAGTTCGGTTCCTGACTGTGCCAAATGTCGTTGTGTCCTTGAGCAAGGTACTTTACCCTAGGTTGCTCTAGGGGGATGTCCCTGTACTTAATGTAAGTCAATCTATATAAGTGTCTGCCAAATGACTAAATGTAAAAACAGTTAATACACCTATGATATTATTTAAAAGAGTATGGTCTGAGGCATCACTACAATAAAAGTATTTTATTTAACTTCCATAGGGTATCAATAATGTTGTTCAGGCCATTTTAGAATGTCTTTAAACAAGAAATCAGTTACTGGTATTTTCACAGCTTTTATTATCACTGTATTATAATTGTGTTCTCACTAAATCATAGTAACAACTGACATCACCCAAGTTGGGCTCTGGTTTAAAGTTGACATACCCTTGAATGATTGACTTGACAATATACACACAAGTTGACACAGGTTTAAATTGTTGAGGTTTAATACTCCAAAACGGAGCAAGGTTGCACACGTAATTACACTGGACGGAATATAGTTGAACACCAATATAAATTTATTCCCATGGAGGCAAGTGATAAAAATATATGTAAATTGTTTACGCGTTTCGGCTGCAAGCCTTCATCAGAGCATACTAGGTTTAAATTGTTATTGTGCAGTTTGAGCATGTGAGCGTAGTAGTCGCATGTGGCCGATGCTCCTGTGTTTTAGCTAACTTTTCTACATTTTCACATTTTAACTTTTCTACATTCTATTATTTTCTACCATTATACATTTAATTTATTAGTTTTTACGTTACCTTTTACCAAATGCTGCATGTTTCAAAGGGAAAACAACTCTTTGCAGCAGTCTCTTTTAATTTGACTGACCCAGAGTGTCATGGTGCCAATTCTGGCCTTGCACTTGCATCCACTGAACTTTGCCCAATTATGCCCGATCCCATTTAATCTGGGATATTACGGCTGCTTTCGCTGTTCTGATGAAAAAAGCTATTGATGCAGCTCTGGCCCCCTTCTCTGCAGCCCTAAATGGGGTATGTGTAGCTATCGACAAACATGCTAGCCATTTGAAAGGATTCAAGCATGACTTGTCTAACTCTGATGACCAGATTTTGGTCCTGGAGTTGACAGACGTCATTTAGAAAGGGAGAATCGTTGGCTGATAGAGAAGGCTGATGACCTCAAATGCCGCTTTAGATGTTGCAATCTCTGGGTGGTCGGCTTGCCAGATGGCTCTGAGCGGAGAGATCTGGTTTGTTTCCTAGCTGTGTTCTTCGCGGAGATCCTCCGCTATATTTTTAAATCACCTCAGAAACAGAACCGGGCCCATTGGATTAAGGGGTGCCCAGCGGGAAGGGGGGACTGCTCTACACCACACATTTTCATAACCCGTTTCTACTATATCCATGATAAGAAGGCCGTGTTGCTGAGGAGGAACAGAGAGGAGCTGTTTTTCCGTCGGAAGAAAGTTTTTATATTCCCGTACTTTAGCTCAGGTATTTTCTGAAGAGGGCTAAAGTCCTCACAATAAAATGACTATATAATGAGAAAGGGGTGAAGTTTTCTCTACACTTCCTCGCGCCTCCACTTCGAACTTTTGGGTAAGAAGACACAATTTGATTCTCATGAGGACGCCCATCGATGGTTTGCCCAACACTTTGGAAACAAGTCTTGAAGTAGTCTTGCCAGGGGTCATTTCAGAGGAACAGATTGGCTTTACAGATTGTAGACAATAATCTTTTAACATTCGGACCTTGTTCAACATTACTTAACACTTTTCAACCTCCCCAGAACTTGTGGTCTACCTTGATGAAGAGAAAGCCTTTGATTAAAATTGAATGGGAGTACTTATTTGTTGTTCTTAAAAAATGTAAATTTGGAAATTCAGCTTGTGGATTCAGATTTTGTATACATCCCCAAGGGCTAGTGTCTGTACCAATGACACTCGCTCTGACTTTTTTCCCTGGAACATGGGACCAGGCAAGGTTGCCATCTGTCCCCTTTACTCTTTGCCATTGGGCCCCTTTCAATAGCATTGTGGGCCTTTGTCTCTTTCCAGGGTGTATCACGGGAAGGCGATGAGCATAGGCCAGGGGTGTCCAAACCCTTCCATGGAGGGCCTATTGTATGCTGGTTTTTGGTCTTTCCCTTCAATTACAGCCAAATTAGGGCACAGACTGCCAGGTGAGGGGAGATCCTAACCAATTAGTGAGCTACTCCATCAGCCTTGTACAAGGTAAAAGCGAAAACCTGTATACACTAGGCCCTCCATGGAAGGGTTTGGACAACCCTGGCATAGGCTATCATTGTATACTTATGACCTGCTACTCTTTGCTGCTCAATGCCTTCTTTCTCTGGGCAAGGAAAGATATTGAGACCTTCCATGACCTTTACGACACTGGTGTTTCCTCTAGCTTCCCTGATCTCGCCTCTAAACCCTCTCTGTGTCCATTCATTTTTTTTCTCTACCTCCAGATTTCAGGTTTCCTCCCAATTTTCTGGCTTTCCCGATATACCTTCACAGGCCTGGGATGCTCTATGCATGTTTATGCCCATATATAAAGCAGTAATCTCTCAGGCATATTCATGTATTATGGGTTTTGACAAACAATACTAAATCTGCATGGGAGCAGAAAATAGGTGTTGAATTCACTGAGGAGTGGTGGGGTGAGGTGACAGAGTAAGCTCAACTACATCGTGTGCCTGTCTAGGACTTATAGGGCCTTATCTTGCACCCAGCACAATTCAGCGCAAAGTCTAAACAAAAGTGTTTTTGCTAGTTTAAGTGGGGGGAGTTGAGGGAGGTCATGTTTGGTAGAGGGGTGTTGAGGGAGGTCATGTTCGGTAATGAGGTGTTGAGGGAGGTCATGTTTGGTAGTGGGGTGTTGAGGGAGGTCATGTTTGGTAGAGGGGTGTTGAGGGAGGTCATGTTTGGTAGAGGGGTGTTGAGGGAGGTCATGTTTGGTAGAGGGGTGTTGAGGGAG
>JACXGM010003829.1:0-34550 GCA_016801145.1 Umbra pygmaea
AAAACAAAGATTCACATATTTTTCGCTTTTCGAACAGAATTATGATATCGATATGAGAAAGTAAGGAGTATTGCTTGTTTGCAAACGTGAGCAGATTCACAGAATATCATTTTTGTCTTTCTGGCATGTTTAGTTTAAGAAGTATTGACGTTGAAATTCTCAATCTTTAATATAAAGCTAACATCACCGCAGTGACATAGTATGTGGGGTTTTCTTTGTGAAAGAACATTCGTTTTTCACATAAATAATCATTATTTGTTTTATCAAGCTCAATTATCTGCACAGTGAAATATAAACCATTGCCATTAGAGGTCGACCGATTGATCGGATAATTCGGGCCGGTGAGTTTTCAAAATAATTATTAATCGTCGTCATTTTTGTGTGCCGATTATGCCCGATAATTATTTTGGAGGAAGCACGTCCTCTAGTGTTACAGTTATAGAGCAAACCATGAGGAGATTGAACGCAGCCTGCCCATCTGTCGTGAGATAAACCACCTGTCACACGCTGCAGTATCTAAAAAGTCTGTTGTTGTGGCTGCAGAGAAGTCAGAGAAAGTTGCTAGTTAGCATGAAAATGATCTTTCAGGGCAGAAATTTAATCAATCACAAAATCACTAGTTAACTCCACAGGGTTGATATTAGGCTAAATTAGAGGGTAGAGGTTCACTGCTTTTGTTCCGAGGGTACTGTATATATTTCCATTCACCAATGCACAATTGTTGGCGAAAAGAGAGAAAAACATTCTGGGGTCCATGTGGTGAAGCGGGCTAAGACAGGGTTCGAGCCTGACCACGGGTTCTCTGACAAACCTGCCATAGTGCTGCCCTGGATTTAGGTTAGATAAATCAGATCATCTATCCTGCCATGTTGCTCTCCAGCGACTCCTTGTGTTCAGATCACAGGGTGAGCATCCGGTTTGGCAAATTGACGCAAATGAGGAAGTGCCTTAAACCTGCATTCTATCTGAATTCCAGCTGGGGGCGATACGCCTGGTTGCAAAAGAGCTTGGTTTCTGTAATAGTCTATGAGAATGAGAGACATAATATACTTGATTTATTACCTCAGTAAACATTTTCATAATTAGTATATGGTCTCAATCGCTAGACTTAAGCATTCTGCAATTCATCTTGATGTTCCTTTTATGAAATATGGTCTTTCATAAAAAAAACTTAAAAAAAACAAAGGGGCATTTAGGGTGTGGTTATGGCATTTGGTTGTATGACAAGACACTCAAAGGAGTTAGCATTTCACTTTTTTCTGGTAAGTAACGTTACATTTTGTTTTATATTATGTTTTAATACTGTTTTTCGTTAGCATCCCAATGAATATCTGTTAGCTAGCTAGATTACTCCTCCCTCTCATCTAAAATTGTCACATCCGCAACCAAGATGTCTGCGCCCGTAACGGCAAATTTGTTAAGATCTGATTTGGGTTATCAAACCAATGGGTGACGTCACACATGGCTCCATCCAGTAATATACAATCTATGGTTAAGATCAGGTGCCTGTAAATCCAATCGCGGGAGTATAGTCAGGGAACGTAATCATCCCGTGCATGATTACAATTTCTAACATTGGTTAATAATTGGTCAACTAGACTAAATGTTTTTGTGGCAATACCAAAGGGTTTGTTTTAGGAAATACATATTTAATAGGCAAAGTTATACGTTATATATTATTATATGCCCATTATTATATATGCCCATTATTAAAATATGATTTACTGCATAAATAAATGACTGTAAATAAATCTGCTTTTTTGATCTCCCAAAACTCGTCAGTATCAGCCTTGAAAAACCAAAACCGATCGACCTCTAAATGCCATTGCACTCACGCTAGCTCCACCCTTTTCTACCTGAGTGTGAGAGCTGCCTGATGAGCGAGTCGGTCCAATAATTACTTCAAACGATTTAGGGACACAGACAAATTATAGAAATGACATTTTTCCCCTTTACATATAACTGACAAACCCGGGAAGGGATGGTGTAGGGCCAGCTCAGGTAACAAACAGCATCACGTTACACTGAACCTTAGGAACTAGTTCCGCACCTGGAAGTGGGGCTCCTTGAGAATTCTGGAAAGTTCTGCAGCGCTGTCGTCGCTAATGCTCAGGGCGTTGATGTCACCCAGAATACCAGTGACCAGCTCCACATTGTTGTCCTGCACCGCCTCCAGCTTCACATCCTCCAATCGCTCGTGGGCCTGCGGAGGTCAGAGGTGAAAGGTTACAGATGTCACAGAATGTAGTGGCAAGGGGAGGACGTGGGGTTAACCTGATGTGGTTGGCTGGCTTCCCCTGACATAGATTACAACTTGGACTGTGTTAGACTAACTAGTGTGGGCCTTCATCGGGCTCTTCCCTTACTGTTCCCCACTTGCTTTTTCTATCTCCCTGATCTGTTACAGTCACCCTCCAGCCCGCCTCTCCAGAGAAACCTGCTGCTCGTCCCTGTGCCGTCCCCAGATCAGTGCTGTGTGTACAGGTTACTGTGAATCAGTGTGCCAATCAGGCCAACGAGGGCCAGTGTGGCAACATGTTGTGTTTGGTATTAGCACGGTGTTAGAGCAGCGTGTAGCCAGTGGGATTTGTGTTAGCTATTAGAACAGTGTTAAAGGAGTACCTGGGCAGCGTGAGGTCAGCGTGAGGTCAGTAGGTGGGTCTGTGTTTCCCCTATGTGTGTGTGCTACCTTAGCGAGGGAGCGTACAATGGGACTCTCCATGATGCCTCTGAGGAAGATAAGGTCGATGTCTTTGGCTCCCGTGGCGGTGGGTAGTTCCCCCAGGTTATCCAGAACCTGCTGCATGGCTGGAGGGGAAGAGGGGGAGGTGTTAGGGAGGTCGTATGCTTTGGCCCTCTCTTCCTGCTTGCCCAGGGCGTTTTCAATTTTTACGTGACACCGACACAACTCTGAGGGCGACTTATCGACTGCGGTGACGGGATCAGTGAATATAGATACTTCGGGACACATCGATTTGAATGATACAATTCATGTTACATTATTAAATCAAACTGAAAATAACAGATGTTTCCTGTCATTTTCCATGCTATATATAACATATTCATATACACAGTGATGTAGTGGTGCCTGGAGAAATGGGTATACTCCTAATTTATCCCTCAATATAAGCATCCCAGCAAAGGATGAACGCCCTGTGTTATAAACAGCAACATGCAAGTCTTGCATATTAGGTCACCGCAAACTCGGCCAGCAGTATGTGCACATTATCACTTAACTTTTGCTGATTGTCTTCATGGAGAAAGGATCATTATGAAATTAGTATTAGCCACAGAAGAGGTGCAGTTTTTGCTATTAATACTGGCCCACAGACTATAGGAAGAGACAACTAAATAATTATGAATTTTGAGTGAGTATTCTTTAATCCATCCACACTTGAAAATTGGACAACTATTCTCTCACCTTGTAAGTATTCTGTACCAGTAGTTTATTTTTGTGAACTATCTCTTAGAACAGCTGATTTGCAACAGCTAGTGTAAACTAGTAATGGTGGCACACTCTGTCAGAAGTTAGTTTATTTTTAACAAACATTAAAATATCATCATCATTCAAAGAATTCAACAATATATTCAAAACAATGTTAAAAAATAATATGTACATTTTACAATTGCAAAATGCGATTATATTCAGGTTGGCGAGTAGATCTCAGAAGGGTATCTGCCACACTGGCGGGTAATTGTTTGGATTTGAAGTTGTAATAAAATATCTGTCATTATGGCTCAGAGGAATTTACTCGCTTGCAAACAGTTTTGTAAAATATTCAGACTAATTTTTGTGGAAAAGAGTATCCTAATACAGTAGTTTCTCAATTCAAGTAATTCGTTATTACTTTTAAAACGAGACAACTCGTTATGTCAATATGATTTCCCCTATTCTGTTTTTAAAACACAAGTAGGCATACGTCTTTTATTATCTGTTGTTATTTTCTTTAAATCCATCTATCAATTGTTTGTGCCACGCTAATCTAAAAAAGAGAAAGGTCTTGCGTATGAATAGGAATGCATATGCGGATTCGTGGCCAGCGAAATTGGTAGCACATTATAACAAATGAAAATAATTGCATTATACCAAAATCGAAAAGCAGGGAGCAAACAATTGTTTTTTCTTCTGATGCAATCTGGCGCTGGGCACTGTCAGATTGACGGTACCCGCCTAGCCCAATAGCGTGTGTGCGCATGGGGGTGGGGGAAATCAAGGGATCACTGCATCACTGTCTGTACTGGGTGTTTTTATTCACATGAGATTGGATTAACGACTAAATGATGCACATCAGAGGGGATTTAGAAGTAGGTATACGCCATGCTGACTGAAAAAGAAGTGGGTATACAGTGTATACCCTGCACTACACCACTGCATATACATAAATAAATTAACATAAATAAATATATAAAAATAATTCCTTTCTAAATAAATGTTTAACTGTTACTGAGGTGTGTGTATGTGTGTGTGTGTGTGTGTGTGTGTGTGTGTGTGTGTGTGTGTGTGTGTGTGTGTGTGTATATATATATATATAAAAACCTCAGTAATGGTTAAACATTTATCTTAGCAGATAATTTCATACTCAATGTGTCCCAAATCAGAGAACAATGTAAATGTACTTGGCTGGGTTAATTTCTTTTAAAAAGTTTCTATTTCAAACCTAAATGACCAGGTGAGGGAGTTCATTACTAACTACTCATCTTAATTAATAGCTCGACAACCATCAAACCAAATCGAACTGGAGATGTTTTGCAAGGAGGTATGGTCCAAAATACCTTCATCCAGAATCCAGACACTAATTACAGGCTATAGGAAGCAATATATAGTAAATCCAATGAACCTCGTTTCACTACCGAAATATTACTGTATCCTTCAGTTATTTGACAGATCAAAATAGAGTTGCTGATCCAAACACCCAATTATTTATAAATGAAATCATTGAAATTGTCAGGGGTGCCTAAACTTTTGCATAAACTGTATACATAAAAAGCACCCACATACACACACGACTCAAGGGTGCACTGACAACCAGTTACCTCTAGGAGGAGCATTTTAGCGTCAGTTAGAAACATCAGATTTTTAGAGAACCAAAGGACAGCAGAGTATTGAGCCAGAAATCGCACGCACGCACGCACGCACGCACACACACTTTTCATATGTTTATGTTAGTCCTTTTTTGAGTTACAAACAGCTATACACATTTAAAATAGCAGAAGGGTCATTAAGAAATGCTAAATTATATATACATGTAGGGCATGCAGTGTTTAAACACAATACAAACATGTATAAAAAAACACTCAAAGAAACACACTGCCAAAAACAGACCAGCAATTACAGCTATACCCCGCATTTACACTATACCTGCCCACGTAAACCCACACAGACACACACACTTTAAGCTGTTCTATTAACACAAAACATAAATTACATGGTTGTTGACACATACGACAGACCACCTGACAAGTTGTATTTTAGTGTAGATATGAAAAAGTTAAATGTTGGGCCTCCTAAAAGCTAACAGAACCTCCACAGAACAAGAGGACAATTTCTTTCTGTCAAATGCTGCAGGGTTTGATATCTAATAATTTTGCAAAGATATTAGTGTGTTTAATGTGTGTCCTCAATTTTACTTTATGTTCTCAAACATGGTATTGCTCTTTCACATTAAGAGTACAAAGTGGATAGATAACGTTGTCTGTTGTGCACCCTTCCAGTGGTCACACTGACACACAACTCTGTTTATACAGTGAAAGTGCTCATTTGCTGTTAATAACTAATCAAAAAACTATTCTAAAATATGCACATATAAAGGTTTTCTTTATTGTATACACATAGTCTACCATAGCGAAATTCAAAGTATTTCTGATGTTAAACAGCTGGACAAAACAATTACGTGTTTTATTTCAACGTGTAATAGTAATTTGTCAGAAAAATATAAGGAACATAACATTTAAAAGTATTATGCAAGAGAATCACTCTAATAGTGAGACTTGTTCCCATGTTCCTCAATTTCTGACCGTTTTATTAACATAACTGATTGTTATTAAGAGTTTGAACTGCAACTACTTGAAAAGAAAAGTCAGATTCAATATAACAAGTGACAGATACTGTCCCCAAAAAACGACTACCTTACCATGGTAACCTTAAAGCGGTAGCTCAAACGTGTCAGAACTTGTGTCAAACTTGTGTCACAAAAGTAAAAGAACATGCATCAGTATACCATGTTATTTCTAACTAAAAAAATTCAAAAATATTGGCTAAATAAGAGAGATCTGCCAGAGTGTGACCAAGGACCACCCTCCTTAAACCTTCCAGTCGGTTAATCATACTCAGTCAGCATGACAAAGTGATCTCCAGCCTTGTCGTCATCAACACTCTCACCTGTGTTAACGAGACAATCACTGACATGATGGCAGCTGGTCCTTTTGTGGCAGGGTTGAATGCAGTGGAAATGTTTTTCTGGGGATTAAGTTCATTTTCATGGCAAAGAGGGACTTTGCAATTCATTGCAATTCAACAGATCACTCTTCATGACATTTTGGAGTACATGCCAATTGCCATCATCAACACTGAGCAGCAGACTTTGTGAAAATTAGTATTTTGTGTCATTCTCAAAATATTTGACCATGAACTATGGAAAATTCGGGCCGTCAGGACAAATTAATGGGAAGTTACATAGTGCAGCTTTATTTAGGTGTTAAGAAAAATTGAGTTCCTGACATGGTAATTAACAGAGTTTTTGAAGCATAGACTGTATGGTTTGAAGCTAAATAGACGTGCATTCGAGGCAGAAATCGCTTCCTGTGGGAGGGGCAAAGTGGTTGTCTGTTTGCAAGATGGCTGATGTTGATTGAGCATTTATCGAGAGAGTCACCGCTCTGTACTTGCTCTGGAGAGCAGAACGGTCCTTTTTATGCCTGTGTCTGTAGAAATATGAACTTGTGTCATATAGCTCAGTATGACTGCTCACTGCCAATTCCATGTTGAATGAATGTTGAATAAGTCTGGGAGTTCATATCATAACGTGATTTCATCAAGTGACAGCAGCAAGCTGACTTCTGATTGGTTAACGTGGCGCGAACAGACGCAAAAGTTCATATTTTTCAACTCAGGTGTCAGACGCCAATTAGCGTCAAACGCGAATTGGCGTCTGACACCAAAAAGCACCAAATGAAATCACCCGCGTGTATCGCACCAGAAGCTCAAATTAGGGGGTATCGCATACATCGCGCTGGGCTAAATGCGTCTATCTCGCCGCAGGTGCTCCAGACGCTCGTAAACGCGTCTTTAAAATTACTTGCTCCAGACGCTTAATTCGCATTCGGTCTGAACATAGCATAACACTATTTCTATGTACAAAAACAGGCCTATTTCTCTCAAAAATTGTTCACAAATATGTCTAAATCGGTGTTAGTGAGCACTTCTCCTTTGTTTGTGATTCCTTAGGCTGCGGAGCTGGTCGTGGTTCTGAATCCACCGGATGTGGCTTTAAATCACTGCTCGGAAGTTCTTAGTTTCGCTCCCTCATAACCTGTGACATCTGTGCCATTGTGCTGTGTGATGAAACTGCATATTTTAGAGTGGCCTTTTATTGTGGCCAGCAAAAGGCACACCTGTGCAATAATAATCCTGTCTAATCAGCATCTTGATATGCCACACCTGTGAGGTGGATGGATTATCTCGGCAAAGGAGAAGTGCTTACTAACACAGATTTAGATTTGTGAACAACATTTGAGAGAAATAGGCCTTCTGTGTACATAGATCTTTGAGTTCAGCTCATGACAAATGGGGAAATAACAAGCGTTGCGTTTATATTTTTGTTCAGTGTATGTTGCAGCCATTGGTGAGATTCAAACTAATGCCATCTATTTGGGCCAATAGAAAATCAGTATTAAGTTCTGTTGTGACATCATTTTCTGTATAAAAATGAATGTTCTGATTTTTATCATCTTGATCTGCAGACATCTCGGCATTAAGACATTAAAGTCTATGCTCCATTCTACACATTCTCCAGACTGAGAATAATTTGATGAGCAAATGCATTAAATACACCATTCCCTGTCCAATGGCCTTGATGCAATCACAAAAATCCCTCTGTGAATACAAGCAAAACATTTTAAATGTACTGTAGCTACTGTTTTACCTTATATTCTCTGGTTTCGACATGACACATGGGGGAGGGAGGTATTGCTTGTTTTCCAGAATTACAGACATGAATGTTAATCACAATACTTGAAACTTGAGTCGTTTTTGCTATCGGACACGTAAAACAAAAACAGACTTTGTCCGAAGAACAAGTTGACTATAAAGTTAATATCAACCCCTGATACCACAGATATATATTAAATTTGTTGAAAATGATCTATTTGAATGATTATAAAGATATACTTCCTAGTTTAAATAATTCACAGACACAAAGTAGGCTTCTTTCCATTCAGCACATTGAGGGCCTGATTTAATCAGGGGTTTGTCTGTTCTTTGGCCAGGCCTACAGGAAAAATGTCATTCCACCAATTGTTGTTGGAGATAAAAAATAAAATGTATGGTAATAATCTAAGTAAAAGCTAATAAAAAATAAATATATATTTTTTATGATTCCATTGCAAATGTAGCATAAGCCAAACAGTCTTGACTCATCAAGCTACCCTATTATAATTAATGAGAGTATTATGGATAAAAGTAACAATATTTGTCATTCCAAATGACAGGCCTGCCTCAACATCTACGTATTTAAAATGGAGCATCAATCTCATAGTAAATTTTCACTACTTTGTTATGAAAAGCAGCTGCATGACATATTTCTTGTTTTTACATCAACTAACGCTAGGTTGACTTTTGACATCAGAGTCAATGCCTTCGTACACCAGAGGAGTTTTTCCTTCAGAGAGTTCACTGAAGCGAACCTCACTTTTTGTGCGTCTCTCTTTTGTCTGCATGTATGTGAATCAGATCAATGGATGCATTCTACTATACTGTGACGTGCGTGGGGGGGGGGGGGGGTGAATTATAGCCTACATAAGCCCTAATAATCCCTGAATATGACATGAATAAAAATACAATTACTACATTAGATGTGAATGTTCCATCAATGCATGTTCATTGTGTCTCTCTTGCAGACGGTACAGAACATTTTTATCTCCACATTTCATTTAGCTTGTTTTTCATTCATTTCCTTTAAAAAAAACTATTTCACTCCCCCTTGCCAACCACCCACCCTCCGTCCGTCCGTAAACCATGTGCTACAGTAGTGACTCACTTCTACTCTCCAAGGCGTTTCCTCTCTCCAGGAACAGAAAAAAGCATCAACAAAAACTTAATTTGAAACCAGTTCTCTACATTCACAACACATACTTTACAGCCGGACCTTTGGTAGCAGTTGCAACCGTTCTTTCACACAAACTGTTGTGACAATTCCAAAACAAAACTCTGCACGCTGATATAGGCAAGCCGCTCTTTGCCAACAAAAGTAATGAAATATCAGTTTTAAGAAGTGTATTTCCTCTGGAATTAAATAATAGCTGGCATACAGCACATCTCCAGTGCGTGAATATGTGAGAACCACAAAATCCCTCAAAGCTAGAGCATTTGTAGCTGGCATATTTTTGTGATCTCCTCCTAAATATATGGTTTCTGTTCTCTCCAGTTCTCCCATAATATCATCAACTTGCTACCAACTGGCTCACCTCCGGATGAGTCGGCCCCGTCCTTGGGCTCGGCGGACCCCCCCACCCCAGTTGAAATCTGTCCCGTCTCGAACGCCTCTCCTGTCCCGCCTGCATCCTGAGGGGGCTCCACCTCGACCCCGTTGGGGCAGGCGTCCTCCATGGCCAGGACCATGTGCCCTCTTCACCCCCACTATTCTAACAAGAACTGAGGGGAACCGCCAGCAACAACTACCGCTCCGATTAGTGAACAACCTTCTCCAGATGAAAGGGAGAACAATGGAGGAGACACGCAAAACAACAGCAGAACGATGATTCCACTAAAATTATTTTAAAGAGAACAGTAAGAGACTGAATGTAGGACAAGAAGAGTGAAGCTGTTAAAAAGAGAGAGGCAGTAGGGAGACACGGAGACAGAAGCTTACTGAGCGTGCTCGTTGGATCTCACAGATGTGAACAGTCCCCTTGAAGCTCCTCCCTTACTGCTGCCCCCCCACACACTGCTAGCTCCTCCTCACACATAATCCCACAATCCTCTCCTGATGTAGACAGTTTGTGAATATCCAGCTAACCCACCCCCCCATAGAGGACTCCTTCCTAACACACACACACACACACCTCTTACATAAGTAAACTTGCATAACAGAAGGGCCGGACTGTAGACTCCACCCCAAACTCCACCCTCAACAGCCTTGCTCTGCCTGTTACACATCCTTCATACAGACAGGGAACATCCCTACATTCACACAGACAGGGTCAGGGGTCATCCCTACATTCACACAGACAGGGTCAGGGGTCATCCCTACATTCACACAGACAGGGTCAGGGGTCATCCCTACATTCACACAGACAGGGTCAAAGGTCATCCCTACATTCACACAGACAGGGTCAAAGGTCATCCCTACATTCATAGAGACAGGGTCATGCCTACATTCATACTGACAAGGTCATGCCTACATTCATACTGACAGGGTCATCCCTATATTCATAGAGACAGGGTCATGCCTACATTCATACAGACAGGTTTAGGGGTCATCCCTACATTCATACAGACAGGGTCAGGGGTCATCCCTACATTCATACAGACAGGGTCAGGGGTCATCCTTACATTCATACAGACATGGTCAGGGGCCTTTTCCATAGCATCTCATCTTCAAGGCTCACTTCAGTTTCCACAGTGAAACGGTTGTGTAACCCATTGTCTTCATTCCTACACCAGCTTTACATAGCTATTTCCTACAACTACGTTCATGAACTGTCTGGTTTCTATTTTCCTAATATACTACAACAATGAATGAATGTAGGTCCATATTAATCCCAGTTTAATTTTGTTGTAGTCTTTCAAAAGCTCACTTCACAAAATAAAATGATTAAACAAATATGTTTAACTCCAACCATTAACAGACTAGACTGGACCACCTCATTGGCTGTTACTGGCTCTTATGTTTGACAGCCCTGATCCAGTCCATTAGGGTGGTCTTCCTGTAACTCCTCCCCTTTTCAATTAATGCTCCTCCCCCTCTCACACAGCTGTAGTGTAAGAGGATATGATTTGAAGTCCCTAATCCCCCCCATATCTCTCCTCCTGCCTCTTCCCAGTAAACCCCACCCCCATTAACACAGTAAATCTGAGCAGGATTTTAATCTGGTCACAAAAACACAGGATTACAGAATCTGCTCTGGGTTCCACCTTCTTACATCTCGCTCCCTCGATCCAGGTAGAAAACATGCAGAAAAAATCCTTGCTGTGCCCTTACATCTACTTACTTCTAAAGCTAAGCAGGGATGGGACTTGTTAGTAGGGATGGGAGACCAATGCTGCTGGAAGTGGTGTTGGAGGGCCAGTAGGGGACACTCTTCACTCTGGTCTAAAGATCATTCTGAATGCCCCAGGGAAGTGATGGAGACATCTGTACTGCGTAGGGTGCCTTCTATCGGATGGGACGTTAAATGGGTGTCCTGACTCTGTGGTCAGTAAAGATCCTATGGCACTAACAGAGATACAACAAGTTAGTGTAATACAGTGGTCTTCAAACCCTTCCATTGAGAACTGGCTAGTGTATGCTGGTTTTTGGTCTTTCCCTTCAATTAGAGCCAAATTAGGGAACAGACTGCCAGGTGAGGGGAGATCCTAACCAATTAGTGAGCTGCTCCATCACCCTTGTACAAGGTAAAAGCAAAAACCCGCATACACTAGGCCCTCCATGGAAGGGTTTTGAAGACCACTGGTGTAATAGATTACTTTTCTGTGTTGGGTTCACAACTTTTGGGAAGTTCCTCAGGACGAACCTAATGTCCAGGTAAAAGAAGATGTCATTTTAGAATGTTTCCCATTGTTTCACTTGAAGGTAAAAAACTGTAAAACTTTTTAGAGATTAGTTATAAACTACTTTTACCTGGTCAATAGGGTGTTACTGAGGAACTTCCCAAAAGTTGTGAACTCAGCACAACCCAGAAATATAATCTATTACACTAACTTGTGGCATCTCCGCGTAAAGCTGGCAGTATACTAAAGATTCCTGACCTGGAGCGTGCCAAAGTGACGTCATAAGAGCGCCGTAACCATTTATACTCGTGTGTGGTGCTCGCGACACAAGTAGCATGCAGTTACCACAGGTTAGCATTAGCAACATACAGGTGTTTTGTGAAGCAGTTACCAAAGGTTAGCATTGGCACATACAGGTGTGTGGGAGCATTTAGCAGTTAGAGTGGTTACGGTATGTGACTTGTAACGCAAATTGCTCTCAGGTCACTGCTGTAAATGACAATATTCAAGTTCTTTTTTTGAATCAGTTACAGGAGACGCAGATGTAATTGCATGTACAGTGAATATCTTGTGCCACGGCTCAGCACTACAGTTACAAAATGTGTTCTCCGTCATGCCTATGTGTTAAAATTAGGCTATAATTAATGGTGTTATACCACGTTTCATTATTATATGACTGTACTGGTGTTGGTTAATGACAGAAAAGGGTCTAGATACAGGCGGAATTCTGCTGTACCTGTAACCATTGTTGTGACTGGTTGTCAGAGTGTAACTGGAGAGACAAGGCCAGAGTCAGAACATCAGTAGCCAAAGGCAACACCACTTTGCCCTGATAACATCAGTCTAGACATGGATGAGACTATCTGTAACAACCAGCCTTAAGACTGGCTTAGCACTCCTGGCCCATTCACTAGAGTAGTAAACCCACACAAATGCTTGTTTATATACACACACATGCGCGCACACACACATGCGCACGCACGCACACAGTTGTGTACAGCTAACGTTGTGGGGACCAGAAAACAAAAATCCATGTTACCTAACTTTTACTCCAACCTTAGCCCTAATCCTAACCTAAACTTAACCTTGACAATGTAACATTTATGCCTAAATTTAACCCTAAACCCAACCTGGAATGCCTGAACCTGAAAGTACCCTAAATTGAATCCCTAAAACTAATTGTAGCTTTTGCTCTAAACATAACCCCTAAATCAGAAGTGGACTTCGTCCTTATGGGGCTAAAGGTCCTAGTATGGGCATTTTTGTCAAGTATTACTACTGTTGTGAAGAATTCTGGTCCTAATGCGATCAGTTAAACCAAAATGCGCACGCATGCGCTCACGCACACACACGTAAATAAACAGGCATTTAAAAAACAAAACAAAAAACACTCCCACAATCTGCACAGCCTAAACACAGACTCATAATCATAATTGCACAGTCAACTACGCAGACGCTAACACATTCTAACAGAACGTTAGGAGCTATGGTGCAGGACAGAAGCGGGGAGCTTGGCTGAGCTTACCTGTCTCGAGGTTGAGCCGACCCTCCGTGTCCTGCTACAACGCACTCATCAGGCCGTCCTGGAGACCTGAACAAGCACACAGAACACTGATCAGACTGTTAAACGCACACAATGTCTTTACTGTCTCCCTCTGCGAGAGTAATCTGGTTCTCGTCCCGGGGAGGATAGGCTATCACAGGCACTGATGGGTCCGTTGTTTGTCCAGCGTCACACTGTCATTGTTTCACTCAAACACTTACATTGTCATAATCATGCAATGTACACTAAGGATATAACAACCTGTCGTTCAGTCAAAAATATCCAGGATTCTGTGAGGATATTGAGCCCAACCTGGATTTCTTTCCCAATCTACTTTAGCTCTCATTTATCAACCCTCCATGCTAGTCAGCCAGGTGAACAGTGCCTTTAGAGAAGCACTAATTTCAGCAGAATTAAGCACTGTCCCTTAATCACACAGACAACTTCAATCGCCCAATGAGATGTGCTGGCAGAGGAGGACATCAGCAAATTGAATTGCTTGATGAACTAGGCTGAATTTGAGTAATGTTTCATTCAACTGAGATAAGGGCGTGAAAACGTTCTCTAGAATTTGAAATCGCCTTTGCGTCGAGGACTCTAAACAAAGCAGAGGTGAAATAACCACACATTGACACACAAGGAAGCATTGGGTATTATCTTTGGAATTAAGTTTCATTCATAACTTTTCAGGAAGGAGGTTCACTCTGCTAACTGACACCGTCCCCTGACCTCCATCTTTGGTCTGCACTCTGGCATACTAACGTTGGCAGCAAGCAGGATGCAGCATTCGGCACTAGTCCTGAGTGCTCACAATTATGATATTTAAAGAGACACTGCAGCCCTAAAACACCTCAACATCGTTTTCCAGGTTGTTTTTACAATATTCTACTAAATAAAAATAAAAACCTTTTCAATGCATTCTATACTCAAGGTAGGGTAAAGGTACTTTATTGTCACATACCCGTAATTCACGGGATGGGAACCAACGTGCATTCCTGGCTGTGCGGATGTGAACTGGGCTGCTGTGGCGATAAACTTCAATGCGTCTTGCCCCATTCGCAAGACAAACTTTGAAACCCCTTTTACAAACTGTCACTGCAATGTATTGGGGTTTCTCTTTATCATTAATCTTATAAGCAAATTACTTCCATGTTTTACTATGAGCATCATGCGTTTACACGATGGTGATTCTCTTTAAGCAGCCGGCTTTCGCTCCCTCACACATTTCTACACATTCTCACAGGGCAACAGGCACGCCCACTTCCCTAACATCACAGTATTTATTTACCAATTGAATTGATCTTTCCATAAGTTTTGCTCCTTTCGTTCCAATGAAAAGCAAGATGCATTATTTAACGCAATGTTTTAATTGAGTATTGAAATACGTAAAATTATAGTATAGTTTAAATTCTGGTACCGCGGTACTTTCTCAGTACCGGTTTACCGCACATCCCTAATCTGCACACAAGAGGTCACTGCAGTACAATGTAGCAAGGTACACAATCTAACATCTATCCTTTACTCCGGGCAGCACTAAGCCTATTTGCACTGCCCCAAGCTTGAGCTCCAGGCAAAGTTGGAGAACCTGTGACCAGTATGCAATGTGTTGCCACCATGATGTAGTAGTCCTAGAACTTGCTCTTAGTTTTTGCATGCATGTTGAAAAATGGGACGGGGTGGAAATGATGCACAATTTTACAATGTACAGATGTGTTTTGTATCTGGTGACTCAAAGAATGAAAAAACAACCAATTCATTTCAAGGTTTTCCCTTTCACCCGGTCTTCATATCAACCTCCTGTCCGTTGGATTGGCTCTATAATGGACCATACTTCATCCATTACATTCTGCCTAATTAGCCCATTACTACAGTGGCTTACTGGGTCGTTTTATTGCACAATGCAGAATACAATCATGGACAGTCTGGCATGCTAATTAAGATTGAAAGATATCCCCTAGAACAGGGGTATACATTTGAGAGAAATTAGGTTAAAAGCATCTCTTCAGTAGCAGGGGCATTCAATATACAGCTTTGAAAAAAATTCTGAGACAACTGCAATTTTTTCTTAAATCGATACCATTGAAACTTCTGGAATATGATCAAGAGGAACATTAATGTTCACAAGCCATCAAACAAAGCCAAGCTGCTTGAATTGTTTGTGCCAGGAGTGGCATAAAGTCACCCAACATCAATTTGAAAGACTGGTGGAGAGCTTGCTGAGATGAAAGAAATCCAATTATTATTAAAAACGTATTATTATTCCACCAAATATTGATTTCTGAACTGATCCTAAGTTAACACAATTACACTTATTTTCTTTGCCTTATTCGAGATCTGACAACACAATCTTTTTTGTTATTTTGATCAGTTGCATTTTCTGCAAATAAATGCTCTGAATAACAATATTTATATTTAGAATCATGGTGAAATGTTGTCAGTAGTTTACGGATCGAAAGAAACATGTTCATTTTACCCAAACATTAATTTGGTTATTAACAGTAACCAAAAAAACTTGTTTTTGCAGTGGTCTCTTAAAATTTTTCTGAGCTAAATGGGCAAAATTAAATAATGGAAAGAGCAGAGATGTTCAAAAGTTCTTTCATAGGAGTGAGTTGAGTTTGAAGTCTTTGACCAAGAGTCTGTCGACTCATGGCTCTCTTATACAAGAGTACACATTACCACTGGCTACATATCAATATTATAGTAATACATAACACACAAGCAGTGGTTTAAATGAATATTTATTTTTAAATCTTATTTTGGCTACTGTTTCTTTCAAAATGTTCTACAATTAAATATTAAACGATTTCACTACTAGTGCTAAGATCCTGACATACTGTATCAATTACAGATAAAATACTAAAGAACAAGCTCAAATAGGCCACTAAAGAATGGAGGTCATATATTACTACTGATGACCCTTATAACTGGCAACTTTTGCTTTGTTGAATTGGGAACCGAATGGAAAAAAATTATTTAGTAATTAAATTCAGTGTGATTGGTGTGCTAATACAAATACTTATTAAATAGTTGAATTACCTACATTTTCAAATACTGTGTGCAACCTTTAAGTACACCTGAACATGCTAATGTGAAGACAGCTGTAGCTTTAATAAGCATTGGGTTCCTTCACTGTAGACTAGCTATCTAACATTTTTTATGAGGAATCCTGAATTATTAAAACAAGTGTCAATGCCAAGTCACAAAATAGTTAGCATTCAACAACATTGCTTTACTAGCCACCTTAATTGTCTTTACCTACAGTTGACAGTAAACTACAGCAAACTAACCTCTCCGGTGAGTTTTAAGATCCCTGAAATTTGATAGATATCCGCTTGTTCGTTCTTTCTGTGTTTTTTGTACACTAGCTAGCACGAGGAGTTGCAATCAATGTTTGTTTGATTCCACACATTCTCCTCTCTCCGTCTCTCTCTCTCTTGCTCGTTCGCTCATTTTCCCCATGTTATTCAGACGTGATCAAACAATTTCTACAGCAGATTACAACATTACTAACAGAAGCTAACTCTGGTGGACCACTCGTACTGGGCTCTGAGTTTGTTTATTTTCCTTGCCCTCACTCCTGATTTTTTTTGTACACTATTCATCTAAATATCTGAGCCTTCACATTTCCACTTCTCAAACTTTAGTGTAAGCCATACTGTCATTTCTTCCCTAATCTCTCGTTCCAATTTCACTTATCCCTCCCTCACGCTGAATACATGGACCTCTTTTGGTCTCCATGCACTGTTAACAATTGGTTTGATTGGCTTACGTTGAGTGAAGTGATATAAATTATGACATTTATTAAATTACGCACTTGTCTATACACAAGGACCCTCGCATCTCCCTTGGGCTGGCTAAAGTGTGCCCGTCAAAAAACACTGACAAAAAACGAGTAGCTCTGACAGTATTATTAATTTATGAGAAATGTGTTGCGGTCCGGAGAGAACCATCCTGCGGTCCGGATCCCGACCGGAGTCCGCCAATCGGTGATGGCTGCCCTAGAAGAATGTTAATGGAAGCAAAGCACCACAACACACCCCAGGGAGAGAGAGAGAAGTGGGGACACAAGAAGGAACACAGATAGGGGGAGGAGCTAATACTATTAACAAGGTGAAATGGGGGTCCAGCGGTTGGTGCCACTACCTCCAGCCCAAAAGACTTGCTGTATTGTGTGTTCATTTCTGCTTTACTGAGATTACAAGACTGTCTACCATCTTTAGCACTTTCTCTCTGTCAACAAAGAGTAAAACAGCCCAAAATATATATATTTAAAGGACAGAATAATATTTCTAATCCTGTCAGGTCAGGGATTACAGGGTGTTTACTTTGCTAAGCGTGATTGGGAAGTGTGGGGCAAACTTTCCAGAAATTTCTACACTAGTGTGCACTCTTAAGGGAGGGAATTTGTGGGTCATACAGAGAACAGGATGAGAGAATAGGGGCAGTGACCATATAACCTACATCGGTATTTAAGGATTGGCAGACAGTAAACAAAACATCTTAAACCTTAATTTAGAGCGCAGTAAATAAATGTTAGCGTAAGGAAGTGGTCACAAACACAAACATGCCATTGGCTGTTTACCATTGGGTGAACCTAGATGATTGTTGCCAGGCAGCCTGATGATGCAGGGATTAAGAGTAACTGTTTTTGGGCAGGACACCAATGCAGATCATGTCCTTGTTACACTGTGAGCAACTGTTAGATCGCCTGTTTGTCCATAATGCATTAGAAGCACAAGGAATCCTTACAAAATAACACTGACACTACAACATCCCCTATCACATGACACATAGGCCAAAAAAAACATTCTATAAACGATTCACATTATAATTAAACAGTATTTATCTTTACCTACTCTCAGGTTTAGGATGTAGGCTGTCCATCTTCACATTGGTCTTGTACCATAACAAAGTATATGTTATCACAGGCAATGCCAATACAGTATACTCGTACATTTATTGCTAAAATATGCAACACATATTTCCACTATTTCCCATAGTGGAAGCTAACTAAATGCTTACAACATTAAGCGAACATAAATGCAAGGACATACAACCTAAGTGGCACATAAATCTACTGTTGAAACTTCCACAATTAAATCAAAAGGCCACTGACAGTTACGGTAATTAAATAAGGGACTGATGTTCTCTACTGTAAAAAATGCTTGATCTTGCAAAGACACGCACAATGGCTAGAGACAAAGAAATAAACTTGGAACATCTCAGCTAAACTATAACTCCTAGTAAACTTGTTCACCTCCTCTGCTTCTCATTAGTGGATCATCACAATCTTACCATGAGCTAAAATCTATGTGACAAAATATTTTGAAATAATAGGGATAGTATTAATCTATGCTACATAAGGATATCCTCAGACGTTTAAAAGGAAACATACATGCACAGGCTTACACAATCTACTATTCCAGTATCATCCCTTACATACACTAGAACTAAAAATGACCCTAGCTCTCCATCTGCACCAGCAGCCAGTGGAATGGCCGACTCAGAAATAGCAGTCACTATCAACTGAAAATAACAAAGGAATAACTCAAATTACCTTGGAAAACCAAAATGTCCTCCTGTACAGGGCTGATTGCTAGATTTTATGCGTTGGAATTAGTCAACTGGATTTCAACAACACTACTCTGAGATTTCAATGCTGACAAGGTTGGGCAACAGTCAGGTCCAGAAATAATTGGACACTGACACACATTTCATTATTTTGGCTGTTTACCAAAATATATTCAAGTTACAGTTAAATTAAATTCAATCTCTCAGCTTTAATTTGAGGGTATTCAAATCCACAAAGGAGGAAGGAATTACATCTCTTTTTCAAAGGGACCAAAAGTAGTTGGACAACTGACAGCTGTTTCCTGGACTATTTTTTCATTATTTCCTAATCAATTAAGCAGGTAAACGTTCTGGAGTTTATTCCAGGTATGAAATTGACATTTGGAATCTGGTTCTGTGAACCCGCAACATGCAGTCAAAAGGGCTCTCAATGCAAATGAAACAGGCCACCCTTAAAGGCCGTGTTGCAGGGTTAATTTTCCAATTAACTTGCACAAATTGCTTGTTACTTGCTGAAGACAAAACTTAAAGCACGAATACTTCATTATAAAGCTTTCCTCTCTAAGCTCATTGTAATTCTCATCTTAACTCTTCTCAACTAGCATTCTTTTGTTAACTGTCAAACATCCAATCCAACAAACCAATGTCTTAGTTATTTCTAAATCTTTAACCTAAATCTCTAGATTCTTAATAGATGTATTCTTCTTAAATTTGTCAGATTAGCCTAATTTATGACAATGTTTCAAAATTAAAGGACAAAGCACTCGCGCTAGTTCGTCCCTGCTCTTCCTGAGTTAGAGCTTCCTAACAAGTAGAATCGCAGAATTACTTCAGGCAAAGAACCGTAGACAAATTATAAATATCTGTAATTGTTCCTCTTTTAAAAAGGTACACTCCAGCCATCAAACACCATACAATTGTTTTCCAGGTAAATCTTTCAACACCATAGTTAAAACAAATTTTTTATGCGTTCTGCACTTCCTAAACTGGCCTCCGTAAGTTTTTGAGTTCACTTGCCAGTGACGAAACTACAGGGGAAGAGATCAGTGTACTTCTGTATCTGTTCTCAGGATTATAAGAAACACCCGGTCAATTTCTCCTTAATGCAATGATCTACTCAACCAATCACATGGCAGTTGCTTCAATGCATTTAGAGGTGTGGTCCTGGTCAAGACAATCTCCTGAACTCCAAACTGAATGTAAGAGTGGGAAAGAAAGGTGATTTAAGCAATTTTGAGCATGGCATGGTTGTATGTGCCAGACGGGCCGGTCTGAGTATTTCACAATCTGCTCAGTTACTGGGATTTTCACGCACAACCATTTCTAGGGTTTACAAAGAATGGTGTGAAAAGGGAAAAACATCCAGTATGCAGCAGTCCTGTGGGCAAAAATGCCTTGATGATGCTAAAGATCAGAGGAGAATGGGCCGACTGCTTCAAGCTGATAGAAGAGCAACTTTGACTGAAATAAACATTTGTTACAACCGAGGTATGCAGCAAAGCATTTGTGGAGCCACAACATGCACAACCTTGAGGCGAATGGGCTACAACAGCAGAAGACCCCACCGGGTACCACTCATCTCCACTACAAATAGGAAAAAGAGGCTACAATTTGCAAGAGCTCACCAAAATTGGACAGTTGAAGACTGTAAAAATGTTGCCTGGTCTGATGAGTCAATTTTTGTTTAGAGTCAGAATTTGGCGTAAACAGAATGAGAACATGGATCCATCATGCCTTGTTACCACTGAGCTGGCTGGTGGTGGTGGTGGTGGTGTAATGGTGTAGGGGATGTTTTCTTGGCACACTTTAGGCCTACCTGAGCATTGTTTCTGACCATGTCCATCCCTTTATGGCCACCATGTACCCATCCTCTGACGGCTACTTCCAGCAGGATAATGCACCATGTCACAAAGCTCGAATCGTTTCAAATTGGTTTCTTGAACATGACAATGAGTTCACTGTACTAAAATGGCCCCACAGTCACCCGATCTCAACCCAATAGAGCATATTTGGGATGTGGTGGAACAGGAGCTTCGTGCCCTGGATGTGCACCCCACAAATCTCCATCAACTGCAAGATGCTATCCTATCAATATGGGCCAACATTTCTAAAGACTGCTTTCAGCACCTTGTTGAATCAATGCGATGTAGAATTAAGGCAGTTCTGAAGGCGAAAGGGGGTCAAACACAGTATTAGTATGGTGTTCCTAATAATCCTTTAGGTGAGTGTATATTACGGGACTATATTTGAATTATAGAAAGATTTTTTATTAATTTATTGAATTTCATGTTAAATTATGGATTCCGCAATTCCATCCACGTTCTCCACAATGCGGAAGACATAGGGCCCTAGGAAACCCAGCATTTGGTGATGTCCATGTATTGCAAACTTCAAGCAGTCATTGCCTTCAAAGGACTCTCGAAAAAGAATTAGAAATTAACATTTTATCTATGATTGTGTTAATTTGTTTAATTACTTTTGAGCCCCTGAAATGAGGGACTGTGTATGAAAATGGTTGCAATTCCTAAATGTTTCTTACAATATTTTCTTCAACCCCTTGAATTAAAGCTGAATGTCTGCATTACAATTGTCACTTGTAATGTCAATTTTTTTATTTAAATTCCACTGACAGAGACAAAATTATGAAAAATGTAATGTCCAAATACTTCTGGACCAACTGTATGCCCTGTGTGTTGTGGGGGAGTGGATGATATAGGGGAGGTCTCATAAGATATTCCTGTCAAAAGCAAACACACCACCCCCATCACACACACACAGTGGCGCGCGCACACACACACACACTTCAAGCCCTCGCTACCCCGTCCCATTATATGTAGGTCAGATTGTTCGCCGCTAGATAAGAGGATTACACTGCCAGAAACAAGATGGCCATCTTAACACAAAATAATACAAAAAACTAAAATAAAAGCAACATATGAAATAAATATATATATATATATATATACAGGTTATTGTAATATTACATGTTTTACAATGATACAAATCTATTCATATTTACTGAGGCATTAATATTACGTTCACGACGCATACATTGACATTCCTGTCATTTCAGACAATACTAGCAAATCCCACATAACGAATATCCATAATATAATTTGACAAAAATCAATGTGATTTGATACTAACCAGTTGCTTTGGACACATGCTAATTAGCAATTCATCAGAACTCCCAGCCCTTAACGAGCAGCATCTCATGACATAACTCACATTGGCAGAAGCCTTGCCTTACCCTGCTCTAATGGTTCTTACCAGCCTCTGCCAGGCTCTACAGTCAGCTGTATAGTGGAGGGCCAGTCACATGGAAGAGAAACAGACTGGTTGAACAAATGTAAAGTCTTGGAGTTAGATGAGAAATCAGTGTCTGCATCTGTGTCTCTACTGCATTAACATCAGGAAAGCCCAGTTGCAAACATGTCTGAAATATAACAAAGACGGAAGACTTCATTAAATCCATTTATCCGGAAGATTGAATGACCAAGTCCAGCTCTTTATGGTGTGTGTGTGTGTGTGAGAGAGAGAGGGATAGGGAGTGTGAGTGTGAGTGAGAGCAGGGTAAGACGGGGCACGGATACTCAAATCTTACCCTACGTAGGCAAGAGCTGTTCTACCTCATCATTAATTGCACCCACCTGGTGTCCCGGGTCTAAATAAACGCTGGATTAGAGGTTGTAATGAAGGAATGGAGTGGATCTGGATTCGAGGGCCAGATTTGAGTATCACGTCTGCATTCCTAATGACACCCGAGTAGGATCAGGTCAGAAGTAGTGCAGTATGTAGAAAATAGTGTCTTCCACCTGGCGAGCAAACCTAGACCAGAAATACCCAGTTGAGAAGGCCAGCTCTGTGACATTATGAAAAAAACTGATTTAGCATTTACCAGCAAAATATTTATTTTATTATTTTGATTAGGTCTATATCGGGGATCTGATTTTCGGTATTATAAAGTAATGCATAATTTGTGAGACTGAATTAAACTGTACACTCGGACAAATCTAAGAAGACAAAATCATCTACAGAATGCAAGCTACTGCCCAGGATAAACCAGACTTAAATATAGCTTCATCTATAGTACACCCGAACCACGCCTATTCAGTCTCAGTTTAAACAATTCCAGGTTGTTGTCATCAAACAAACACAAATTAGTAAGTAGACCATTTAATCGTGGCGTGGCAGGTGCCCATTGCAGGCAACGGGATAATGTATTACGAAAGACATTTTTCCGCTGGTACTTTATTGTATAATTGGATACTATTGTAGTACGGGATGCCTGTCACTTCCGCGCGCACGCACTTATCAGCGGCTCGAGAAATACATACAAAGATTCAGTTACCAGCTACAAAAATACATCGACATCCGGGAAATAACGAATGGGCTAACGACTGGTCCACATAATCCACCCGGTTGCCAAATTGTCGTTCCTTCATTGCTGTCAATTGTTGGGAAATTACAGTGATCTAGACAGACACGTGCGGCCATTTTTGTTACCCATCCATGGCATTGTAGCCGGAACATTCAGAGAATAATAGCTATATTCTTGTAGGATTATAGCTTTCTCCAGGGTCAAGAGACCAGTGCGAAAAGCATCCAACTGGAGAATACGTACTCAAAGCACAAGCAAGGCAATCACATTGGACACGCGGTAAGTAAGCCATTCCAAGCTCCAACACAATTGCCGGCAGCACACTAAGCATGTCTTCCTTGCATGCTAAATCCATCTGAAAGCAACAACAAGCCCTAGTTTTTCAGATATAGTTTTCTCTCCAGAATGAACTTCTAAACCACGTCTTTGGTCCATGACTTACCAGTAATCTTGTAAGTTTGCAGAGATCCTCTGTGGTTGTCCCGGTTAGAATTTCAACCCCCCCCTCCTCAGTTGTCTGTCCCACAGCTAACTCTGTGTGTGCGGTGTCAATCAAATCATTAGACCGCGCCCCTAATGGTGACGTATGGCAGACATTGACCAATCATAGCGGTTAGACTTACCCAACGACATTAAACTTGTGATGAGAAGTTCGGTTCTTTTCCGCGAACTGGTTATTTCCTATATGGGCTGCAGACCTTCGAGCCGGTAGAGATATACCGCCCATAGAACTTGAGACCATATACTTATTATGAAAATGTTTACTGAGGGAATAAATCAAATGTGAGACATGTCTCTCATTCTCAGACTATTACAGAAACCGAGCTCTTTTGCAACCAGACGTATCGCCCCCAGCTGGAATTCAGATAGAATGCAAGTTTAAGCCACTTCCTCATTTGCGTCAATTTGCCAAACTGGATGCTCACCCTGTGATGCCAACATTCATCTGATTCCCATAGTGCAGGGAATAGTGGGAAAATGTAATAAATTATTTAAAAAATAACATAAATCACTGAAAAAATTCCCAACTTTTGCACGTTTGGCTGCAATGAAAGCCCGGGAAGCGGCAAAACATTTCACAAGTTCTCCGTGAACCAAAAAGGTGAAAACTGTGGGAGCTGAATGTGAAATGAATGTGTTTTTTAGGCTACAATATGGGAAGGGTTTATTGATGTCTGTTAATAATAATAGCCTAACAATGCAGTATTTTACAATGCAACACTAGTTACAGTTACAATTTTCGCCGTCGAGTAAGTTCAACCTGTCCTCGGCGATGGATGAATTACGAAAGGTTACGTCAGGACCATAGACGTATATATCACTGGACGTAACATGTGTGACATCACCCATTGGTTTGTGAAGATCTGATTTAGGTCATCGAATCAAAATAATATACTTTTGGTGAGTCAACTTGTTAATGCAGAGGGCTTTATTTTGAGTTATCAGGAGTTCTTATCACTTTACAAGATCCCTGTCACTCCTAGGATTTTCCAATTGTTAAAGATGCCATCCCCTCAGGTGTTGCACTATTATTTAGGAATGTGTTAAGACCTGACTCTCAGAACCTACCCTCTGCCAATACACACATTGACTCTCTAATTGGAAAAATCTGTTTTTACTCCATACAATAACAATAGAGCTATACGTGCCCTGTTTCAGCATGATGTTTTATCTATACCCAGTGTCATTTCATTTGGAACCGTTTTGTTGATAATATTTGTTGGAAAAAACTCTGGTTGTTGCCCCAAACATACTTATTATCAAACAAAGTAAAATATGTGTCATTTAAGATTATCCACAGATACTATCCTGCAAGTAAAAAATTGTACCTTCTGTGACAAACACCCAGAGACAGTAGTTCATCTCTTCTGGCATTGTACTCGTGTTAATTTTTTTTGGCTTAATCTATCTAAATTTATAAATGAAAATATTTACAAGGACTTTATACTTCTGTGGAAAAATGTTTTATTTGGTTTCCTTTCCTTTAATGGAAGTGACAAAAGTAAATTTTATGTAATATATTTTATTTTATTACTTGCCAAATTTCATATACATAAATGTAAATTCAGTACCCAAAAAGCCTATTTTCTTGTCTTAAAAAAAGAAAAATTAAACAATACCTCATAACAATCAAATATCAAAGCAATGAAAGCCCGGGAAGCGGCAAAACATTTCACAAGTTCTCCGTGAACCAAAAAGGTGAAAACTGTGGGAGCTGAATGTGAAATGAATGTGTTTTTTTAGGCTACAATATTTTTTTTGTCTTAAAAAAAGAAAAATTAAACAATACCTCATAACAATCAAATACTCTACCAACAAAAAAGCTCTAAAATTATACATGTCTGTTTGTCCCTTAAAGTCTTTGTTTAAAAGGTTTGTACCCCCTGGTCTTTTTATTTTGGTCTTTTATTTTGATCAGAATTATTGTAAGAATTATTGTCATTATCATACACTGTACTTGTGATGTTACTATTTTACTAATTTGTTTGTAATATGCTGCTTACTACTTGTATTTTTTGCACTACATTAATAAAAAAAAATTAGGTCTTTGGATTTGCTGTTACGGGCGCAGACATCTTGGTTGCGGATGTGACGATTTTAGACGAGAGGAAGAAGTAATCTAGCTAGCTAACTGATATAAATTGGGATGCTAACGAAAAATAGTATTAAAACAAAATGTAAAACAAAATGTAACTTTACTTACCGGAAAAACTGAACTGCCAACTCCTTTGAGTGTCTTGTCGTACAACCGAACGCTGAACCCACGTCTTAAACGCCCCTTTTTTTCTATCGCCGATTATATCTACGTAAGCTGAACTGTAAGTAATTTGTTTTTTTACATTGCCAGCTGTAAGTCTGGCTCATTGATCTGCAAGTATGACTGCAAAACCTCTTGCCATTGACGATTCCAAGTCACAGTTCAGCTCACGTAGCACAGAGTTTGTGGGATGACTAATCGAGTCGGTTTCCGAAGATGGCGGCTGCCTTGTAGACACGAAAGGTAATGTCTTTTAAACTATATTTCTAATAAACTGTCTGTACACTTACAAAGTTCTCAATGCTTCGCTTAGCATGTAGGGACTCTCATTATGCTACCGTGGAAGTGTGGTGCTATTTTGAGCCTTGATAGTGCTCTAATAGCAATTTATGTTTACTTAATTTATGCCCTCACAACTAGCGTTATAAGGTAGCTAATTATCGGCTTGCACATTCCATTGACATGAAAACCTATCCCAGAGAACAGTCGACTCAGTAGCAATGTGTTATTAACCCCTAGGCAGAGGTGGGTAGTAACAAATTACATTAACTTTGTTACATTTACTTGAGTACATTTTTTCGGTAACTTGTACTTTTTAGAGTATATTTACAGATGGGTACTTTTACTCTTACTCAAGTAAATTTCTAGTGAAAAAACTGTACTTTTACTTCGATACATTCGGTGGAGTTCCTCCGCTACCGTCAAATGGTAATAGTACATTAATATGACTTGGAGAGGCTGCTTCGCGGGAGGTGGCTACGCATCAATCACCCGCTTTTATTTAGCGGTCATTTTAGCCTCAAGTTCAGTCTATGTTTTCACTCCAAGACGTCAAAAATAATAGTTGATAATCATGATGCATGCTCTGTGCAACTAAACTAACTGACATCTCAACATACAAGAATTCCAGCTTCAACCTGAAAAAACATGTAGCGGTAAGTGTCACATTGATGCCTATATTTGAACACTATTAACGGTAATTTAGTAACTTTGGGCACTTTTCCCTTATTGTAATATTAATTCACACACTGTCCGAGTGTTTTTCCTCATATGCGTTCTTGTGCAAGCAATGACAAATCTTGTGAAACACATGTTCACAAACAAAGGTATATTTTCATATCCTTTTTTCAGTAAACCTAAACAAATTGAATAGCCTAATTTGACATCTTACATTTATACACAAATCCGTACAGACACCTTACTAAAGTGTAGAAAATACATACAAACAAAAATGGGATTGTATTTTATTCGTACCTAAAGAATGCATATACTTAAAAATATAGGAACAAAGTATGTTTTAAAAGGAAGAGCTCTGGTTAGTCCAGCACACCATTCATTAATGATATAGAAGTTAATTTACTGAACCTAAATATAGGATCTTGATAAAAATGTTTATTTTTTGCAAATGAACTCAGTTGCTTCAATGCATTTACGGGTGTGGTCCTGGTCAAGACAATCTCCTGAACTCCAAACTGAATGTAAGAGTGGGAAACACAGGTGATTTAAGCAATTTTGAGTGTGGCATGGTTGTTAGTGCCAGATGGGCTGGTCTGAGTATTTCACAATCTGCTCAGTAACAGGGATTTTCACGCACAACCATTTCTAGGGTTTACAAAGAATGGTGTGAAAAAGGAAAAACATCAAGTATGCAGCAGTCCTGTGGGCGAAAATGCCTTGTTGATGCTAGAGGTCAGAGGAGAATGGGCCGACTGCTTCAAGCTGATAGAAGGGCAACTTTGACTGAAATAACCACTCGTTACAACCGAGGTATGCAGCAAAGCATTTGTGAAGCCACAACACACACAACCTTGAGGCGGATGGGCTACAACAGCAGAAGACCCCACCGGGTCCCACTCATCTCCTCTACAAATAGGAAAAAGAGGCTACAATTTGCAAGAGCACACCAAAATTGGACAGTTGAAGACTGGAAACATGTTGCCTGGTCTGATGAGTCTCGATTTCTGTTGAGACATTCAGATGGTAGTGTCAGAATTTGTCGTAAACAGAATGAGAACATGGACCCATCATGCCTTGTTACCACTGTGCAGGCTGGTGGTGGTGGTGTAATGGTTTGGGGGATGTTTTCTTGGCACACTTTAGTCTCCTTAGTGCCAATTGGGCATAGTTTAAATGCAACGGCCTACCTGAGCATTGTTTCTGACCATATCCATTCCTTTATGGCCACCATGTACCCATCCTCTGACGGCTACTTCCAGCAGGATAATGCACCATGTCACAAAGCTCAAATCATTGCAAATTGGTTTCTTGAACATGACAATGAGTTCACTGTACTAAAATGGCCCCCACAGTCACCCGAACTCAACCCAATAGAGCATCTTTGGGATGTGGTGGAACGGGAGCTTCGTGCCCTGGATGTGCATCCCACAAATCTCCATCAACTGCAATATGCTATCCTATCAATATGGGCCAACATTTCTAAAGAATGATTTCAGCACCTTGTTGAATCAATGCCACTTAGAATTAAGGCAGTTCTGAAGGCGAAAGGGGGTCAAACACAGTATTAGTATGGTGTTTCTAATAATCCTTTAGGTGAGTGTATATATACACAGTCAAATGCAAGATTTTAGGCAGCCCTGACAATTTCCATGATTTTCATTTGTAAGTAATTGGGTGTTTGGATCAGCAATTTCATTTTTGGCTACTCTACCCACCTCTACCCCTAGGTTCCTTTTGCGCCAAAGTGGTCCTTTAAGTGGTCCTGCTGGTAATCCGAAAACCGTTGCAACCGATTCTTGACTAGAGAACGAGAACTGTTGACAGGCAGACGGTGTACATTCATCATGTACACTACACGCATACTCAGTATATCAGTTGCTCTGCTGCTCGCGCTCAACATCCTCATCAGTTGTTTCTTAATAGGTTAAGTCAGTGTAGTGTTGGAGTAACTGAATAACTCCAGGATGTTGGTTTATTTCGAGTCAGAGGGAGAGTCAGGTACGTCAAAAAGTGAGTAAATTTAGAAATTTGTGGATTAGTGCTTTATGGAGATGCGAACTGTTTGGAACGATTGTTGGTCTGACTGGTTTCACTAAAAAGAACCGGTTCAAAAGAAGGATTTGTTTGTGAACCGGACATTACTCCATTAAACGCATCAATTAGGCTGTTATTTTATCCGGACGGTGTGTCAGTTGAATGGGTTTTGCAGCGGGGAAACGTTGATTGTTTTTAATCCGATATCTGGAACTGGGACGCTTCCCGAGTGAGCGTGAATCAGGTTTCCTTTTTCAGTAGACAGGCGAAATGGGGTATAAAAATCCCAATATAAATAGCAGACAATGGGATTGTGTTTGTCCTGGATGCTACAATGTGGCTTATAGCTTTTTTATTTTACATGATTTAGCAGACACACCTACTGAATGCAGCAGTCATCCTTTATAATGTTATTTAATGGTTCTAACCGCCCGTGCGTATCAAATCCACACTCTTGCTAGTGCCATGCAGTGCCTGCCCGAGCCTTTGGGGGGCCCTAAGCAGAATTTGATTTGGGGGCCCCCTCCTACCACACGGAGTCACCTGTGCACTTGATTGGGGGCCCCCTGGTGGGGCCCCGCTTAGTTCGCCCCGCAGCCACTTAGTTCGCTTATGCCTAGGGCCGGTCCTGGTGCCATGCCTTATATAAATTGAACATTATAGAAACTTTTAAAAGAAAATTCTGCATATGTACAAAATAATTCGGAAACAGTATGAAATTAATTAATTAAATTGGGTGGGAATAATTATTTGGGAATAATAGCGAATTAGAGAACATAATTAGGAATTTGTTTTCCGCATGGTTGAATAGTGATTGCTAAATATAACAGGCTATACTTTGTAGAATACCATACTGATCTGTACATAATTTGCAATTAAACAGAGGCTTAAAATAGCTAAGATATGTTTAGACCCTAAACCACAACAACAAGAAACATCAATAAGCATTTCAGAATACTCTGCTCTCTACTCTGTCTACATATTCACATTTTATACGTTAACTGTGTTGATATTGTATTATATTACAAAGCAAAATATGGCCAAGGTTTTTTGACTTTTCTCGACAACTGTCCCAGATTTTATTAAATATTTTCTATATATTTTTACTTTTCAATGCAGTAAATCATATCAACCAGCAGAGTGCGCCCTTAACCACCAAATTATCATTACATTGAAAATAACATTGTAAAGTCCGGCTTCAATCCCTCTGTGATAGGATCGCCACGATGTGTATTGTAAGACTGTGCATGAACATAATAAAAGACATACAAGTTTTTGCGCTACAAAGCCAGATGGTTTTTTAATTTCTCCTCTTGCCAAAATAAGACTTGCAAATATGGATACAGTGACAGCAAAGTAGATCTTTATTACAATGACTCTTTAATTGTACACTTTGACCATACAATCAATAACGATCTCTCTTCACTTAGACTAACGTATGCACAAGAAATGAATTCAGTAATACTATGTACATATATATGACAGAAGAGAGGCCTCTGCTGGAGCACTGGGAGGGGGGAGAGTGCGGAGAGGAGGATTTATACGTCATGCACGCCACAAAGCACCCGTCAGACGGCGTTGGTAAGTTTGGGTATCGGCCAGGGTGAAGAGGTGGGATTTGATGTTGAGGTCAGTAGCTTGTCGCCATGGTGATGAGGTGGGGTGCTGGGCGGGGACATGGACATGGTTACCACAGCGATGGTTCATCATATCTGGGGAGAGACAAAACACAAAAAATGGGAATATTGAACAATGTACAAACCACCACCGTCCTCAGGAGCATGTGGTCGGGGATCAGGGCCCATATTAATAAAGCTTTACAAAATGAAGCTTTACAAAATGAACGAGATTGGACCCGAGGAGGCTGTTTTCTTGCTTTTATACACTTAATGAATGTGTTATCCTGGCCAATTAAACAGGCATACACACAATACCTGGACTGTGAGAGTGTGTCTGGGCTCTCCTTCAGCAGAAGTTCTGAGATCAGTGTATCCAGTGTGTCAGAACTGGATCTCTTCCCATACCTTAGAGAGGAAGAGAGAGAGGATGAGAGAGAAAAAGGATAGAGAGGGAGATTTCATTACAGGGAAAAACATGTGCAAACAATATAACAGTTCTAGAGTGAATATGAGAACAAGTAAAAATGAAATACTATTTTCCTTTTGTTTTAGCTCTGCTCCTCTGAAGATAACGTGCTTCTCAACTCTTACTCAGACAAAAGACACATTCACAATACAAACTGAACAATTTAATTACTGTAGCTATAGGGGCAGGAGACTAATTTCACAATGAGGATATTGAATGAGCCAAACACAAGGCAATTGGTCTTATCTTTAAAGTGATGTGTGGGATGATGCTAATTAGGGATCAGCAATGTGCAATGGACAGACATAGTAAAATGAGTTATACCTTTTACCCTTATTTATTTGACACTTTATTCAAATCCTCTTTACTTAATTCACCCGAAATATTGATTAGTTGGTACCTATTGAACTCAGAAGTACAATTTTTATGTGAAAGTGTATATAATAAGGCATTCACAAAACAATAACCGTCCATTATTGTTTTATAGTGCTCCAATAAACCTGCACCCCACACCCAGAGTAGAACACTCACCTCTGCCTTGTGATGAGATTGATATAATGTCTGAGGGCAGAGTAATACTTGGCGAGGTCTTCCGCTGGCGCATCTTCGCCAGGGTTTTCAGGTTTGACCGGGTAACCTTCTGCCAGCGTCCCGATGCAAATGAAGGTCCAGACAATGAACGTCAGTGCGCCCAGCCAGGTACCCAGATTAGGATGCATCTTTAACATCAAGCAATCACGTCGTGGGAAAGATCAAGCTCTGAATTATTTAGGATATATAGTCTACGAACTTTAGTCACATCTTATCTTATCTTAGGAAAACTTTTGAAAATGGATAGCCTCTAGACAAATTACGGTCTCACGACCGTGCTGTCACCTTGTCTAATAGCAGAATATGCCTCATACCTCTTTTGGTTGTTTTAATTAAAATGTATTTTAAGTCTTATGATTAATTAAAAATAAGAAAGACAGTTTCAGTAAAGGCAATTCAATTGGTTGATTTAAGTTGTAGGCTATTAAAACCAGCATACACTATTAAAACAAATGGTGCTAAAAAGCACTAAAAGTGGTTCATGGCTTGTAATCCTAGGGGAACCACTTTAAGTGCTATAAAGCACCTATCTTCAAAAATAGAGCTATGTAGAACCATAGGAGGTTCCATATAAAATCTTAACCACCCCAAAGAACCGCTGAAGAACCAAACTGGGCTTAACAGGTTCTTTAAATAGGTATGGTGCTATATAGCACCACTAATTCTTCAGCGGTTCTTCAGCGGGTCTTTGGGGTGGTTAAGGTGATACATGGCACCTCTAATGGTTCTACATAGCACCATTTTTAAATATAGGTGCTATATAGCACTTAAAGTAGTTCCCCTATGATTACAAGCCATGAACCACTTTTAGTGCTATTTAGCACCATTTGTTTTTTAGAGTGTATAGCCTATAGATTTACATCAAGTTCCTTCGCTGAAGACAATTTACTAATGCGTTTAAATAATGTATGTGTTTAATTAAATTAATACTTACATTGAATTGAAGTTTTAAATGTTTGTTCGAATTGCAGTTGTCCTCAGGCGTTTATCGGCTCCTGTGCGTTCTGGAAGGTACCCACTCTGAGACGCGATTTTTATAACGCTGTGCGCAATACAAGGTGGGTAGGGCGCGTCATAAAATGCACTCCATAGAGCGCACGAGTCTTCGAATCACGGTTCTGGAAATGTGCGTTGACAGACGCGTCACTGTGGCTGTCATAGCCCATTTAAAACAATGTTTATGATTGCGTGAATAAATATTATTTTAAAAAGATTGAATTGCAGAGGAAATTAATTCGTTTCTAATCCTCTCTAATGAATACCCAAATTCTATCTGGAGTGGAGTAAAGTAGTCTGAAACAGATAAAGATCAATTAATGACGTGAATAAATTGTAGTTGATGGGAAAGGTACTGTAGTTTGGGCAGAGGATTTTCAACAGGCTGAAAATAAGCAGTTCTCAATGGTGGCCTCCCCGTCTCCGTATTTTGACTACAACTTCTCTTGACTTGGTATACTTTGTGACATAAGGCTACCTTTTTTGTTATGATATAATTTACTTAATGACATATTTAATGGCAGGACATTAGGTCTACCTGAGCTGAACGCTCAACACGAGTGGACTAAACTGAATTAGACAATATACATTTTAATTCAGTCGTTAGATTTTATATATTTTTTCTTCTCATTAAATGAAAATACGTTGCAAATATTTCTGGGTTCTCGGCACTGACATAATTGCCTCATTTGGGAGCAAGTCTCAGTATGGGCCTATTTATTCCTTAAATTGCCCGTGCACCGTTCACGCGCATACACCTCTTTCTTCCTGGCATATCGTTTTTGTTCTTCTTTTTTACTGAAAATTAGATTATACGGCATTCGTGTAGCACTGTATGTGTTGCCTAAATATGTTTTGGTTCTCACTAACGTCCTTTACTTAAATATACATTTTTTTATTAATGTGTTTTCATATTATAAGACCATCATTTTGCTCCATAACTGTAGGGACCCGATCACAGATCCCCAAATGAACAGAAGGAAAAAAAGACAATTATTATTCAGACGTAAAAAATGTATTCAGTTAAATGTGCTTATTGCTCCCACTTTCCCTTTTGAATTTGAAAATTATTCTGCATGCTCCCTGCTGGATCCCGCACGTCATAAACATAGCACAAAACACATCCTCCTGATTCTAACTTTAGGATGGGCTGCACTTCAGAGCGCCGAACCAAAGATCATTCAAGAGAAAGGATACCATTGAGTCGTACACCGAGTTGAGGGAATTACGAGTGGGATATTGAATGAAGCTTTGAAATCGTCGGTTAACTTCCATTGAACGCTATTTAAAATGTTGTTAAAGTGAGAGGTTTCTGCACATAACGTGTCAGCTGGGTGGTTGTTGGGATGACGCGCGTAGCTATAATATCACACTTGAATTCGGGTCTTTTGTGCGGTATTTTATCTCTTTCTGTGAGGTGGAGGAGCATGAATGATATCGTGTGTGTGTGCACCTGTGTGTGCGTTCTGCGCTGTGGTGACATTGCTTAAGTCAGAGCTAGAGACCCTAGAATGGTTTGACATAGCACGCGCCACAGTGCACCAACCCATGATGAGGTTGACTTTAAAAACTGCTGACGTGGTGCTTGTGGATGCTTAAAGAATTGTGCCCCTTGTAGTGATGAAATGAGACGTGTCCCCGAGGAATAAACACAAATCATTTAACCACTAACGTTTTGTATTCCTCCTCTCTTATTCAAAGGTGG